>AP025382.1:10600000-10898000 GCA_030295005.1 Cephonodes hylas | reverse complement strand
GTGCGTAGCGAGGCCGGGTTCGGTTTATAAGTCTGTTTTTTGGTGCTCCCTGGACCTCCACCTCTTCACCTAACTGGAGGCACTTCGTTCGTGAAGATCCTACAACGGTAAGCGCCATTTTGACATCTCTAAGTGCGCGAAAGGGGCAAACAAGAACTTTGACCCTCGGCGGCGTGGTCCCTGGACTGCCTTCACGCCTGATCTTCTGCCCACAGTTAGGCATCCTTCCCCCCAACATCCCTGCCAAATTTGGTGAAGATCCGATCGGTGGATCGATGGCTTTGGCCGTTTAAGTGTCTCGACCAGTCAGAGGCCTTCTCCCGCTCAATCGTTATATATAATATTTATGTAATATTCTTAAGTGCCCTCAGCACTAGCCAACACCCCTCTATTCAATTATTCATCTATATATTATATATACTTAATAGAACGTCCGCTCCGGCTGTTTAAGTGTCCCGGCCAATCACAGGCCTTCTCCCGCTCATTCTCTATATATAATATTTATATAATATTCCTAAGTGCCCTCAGCACCAGACAACATCCCTCTAGTTAATTATATATCTACATATTATATATACTTAATAGATTACCCGCTCCGGCCGTTTAAGTGTCTCGGCCAATCACAGGCCTTCTCCCGCTCATTCGCTATATATAATATTTATGTAATATTCTTAAGTGCCCTCAGCACTAGCCAACACCCCTCTATTCAATTATTCATCTATATATTATATATACTTAATAGAACGTCCGCTCCGGCTGTTTAAGTGTCCCGGCCAATCACAGGCCTTCTCCCGCTCATTCTCTATATATAATATTTATATAATATTCCTAAGTGCCCTCAGCACCAGACAACATCCCTCTATTTAATTATATATCTACATATTATATATACTTAATAGATTACCCGCTCCGGCCGTTTAAGTGTCTCGGCCAATCACAGGCCTCCTCCCGCTCATTCTCTATATATAATATTTATATAATACTCTTGAGTGCCCTCAGCACCAGCCGATATCCCTCCAACTAATTATATATTAATATATTATATACAGTGGCGTGCAAAAGTTACGGGCCATCCTCATTTTTCAGTGAAATTAATAAAATATTTATTCCTTCACTTGGTCATTGCTCAAGGTGTTTAAAAAAGTCAGAATAAAGATAATAACGTTAGATGTAATGTTTTTCTTTATCATATGTTAAGTGTATTATTTTAAATGACTATTGTCGGTGTGCAAAAGTATCGGGCCAGTTATTCACGTGGCTTTATACCCTCGATTTGTTAACTTTTTTTTACATTAGTTTCAAAACAATACATCGCCGTGGTCTTCCGTGGAAAAATAGTCTTAATTTTGAGATCATGGTGAAACATAGGAATAATCAGGTTCGCGAAATCGATTTTAAGCTTTCATGGAAAGGGAAGAGTTCTCGTGATATCGCGACGGCTTTATCTATCGGCAAAATCACTGTAAATCGGATAATTTCAAAATATAAAACTACAAACACACTTTGTGATAAAATTCGAAGCGGTAGACGAAGAAAACCTTCAAATCTCGTCGATAAAATTATAAGAAGAAATTGCGTTATCGATCCACGAAAAACCGCAACCGATATTTCTCGGGAATTGAGAAGCAAAAGTTTAACTAATGTTTGCCGGAGTACAGTCGGAGAGCTGCAGGGCTTATTGGAGGTGTTGGAGTGAAGAAACCTTTAATTACCAAGAAAATTAAGAAGGCTGGGTTGTATTTTACTGAAAAGTATAAACACTGGACGGTATCAAATTGACGGAAAGTCTTTTTCTCAGGCGAATTGATATTTCAAATGTTTTGAAGTGATGGTCGGAAGTATGTAAGACGCCCTACAGGTACTAGATACAATGTAGGGTATCAAACTTCCACTGTAAAACATGGTGGCGGTAATATTAAGGTTTGGGAAGCATTCTCCGCTAGTGGCGTTGGTCCGCAAGTAGAAATTAATGGCAATATGGACGCTATCATGTATGAAAACATTTTATAAGAGCATATGCTCCTATTTGCGAAAAAAAATTACCTCGCGGTTGGATCTTTCAACACGATAATGATCAAAAACATGCTTCGCATCTTGTGAAAAATTTTATTTAGAGCCAAAATCTCAGCCTTCTTGACTGGCCGCCGCAGTCACCGGATTTAAATTCCATTTAACATCTATGGCAAGTCTTAAAGCTTCGTGTTGGGACCAAAAATCATTCTAAAAAGTCGGAATTGTGGAATCATTTGCGGCGTGAGTGGGACTGTGTCAGAAGACCAAATAACCATATTAATCGAGTCTATGCCTCGTCGGTGTGCTGCAGTTATTGCTGCTAAAGGTATGGCGACAAAGTATTGAGTCCCATGAAAGAAATAAAAAGATTCTTTGTTAATTTATCTCATTGGTTCCCGATTTTTTCGACGAAATTGTATGCGGCCCGATATTTTTGCACAGGCGTTAATTGGAATTTTTTGGAAAATGTATTATTCAGACAAAATTTTAATGTAAGCAATCGATTGTTATCAATAATAAACGAATACATATAATAATTAGTCGTTTATATTCCTTCAACACGATAATTTTTTGCGATGTGTATGAAAAAGAAGATGGCCCATAACTTTTGCACGCCACTGTATACCTCTTAGAACGCCCCTGGCAGCCGATTGAGTGGGGTCAAAATTTCATCGTTTTTTTCTGACTGGTCGGCGCTCTCTCGGCACGCATCTTGGGCCCCGATCGGATCACCGGAAGTGGCCTAACTGGCACCCAACTTTTAGGAGTTGGGAAGCCGGGTGGAACTACGACCGGCATTCGAATTTGTGCACTCCTTTCTATCCCTGACAATAGTCCCGTCCCTCTCCTCTCCCGGGAAGTGGCCGAACACCCGCCGTATTCCTGAGTGATCAAGTACATCCTACACTCTAAGATGGATAAGGCCTCCCAGGATCTTCCCGCGCCTGGCGGATCGGGCGAACCCACTCCCGCTCCCATCCCCGCCAAGAAGCAGACAAGTAAGGATAAACAGAGCAACAAAACCACATCTGTAACTGACCTTAACGCTCAGCTGCCCGAGAAGGCGCGAGCTGATTTCGTCACGAGCTCAACTACGCTTCAGGAATACCTTCTCTGCATCTCCTCTATGTTGATCAGTGCAGCGGGAGAGAAAAGCGTAACAAAGCAGAGCAAGCAGAGAGTGGAGGCGATCGGGAGACAGCTAACGCTAATCGCCGGCAAAGTTGTTTTCTCGGACGCCTCCAAAACAGCCACCACAGACGTCAACACCGACTCATCCACTTCAGACAATAATACGAACCTGAAGTCCGACATAATGGAGTGCGTTCGTGAGGAGCTAGGCAAGCACCTCACGGCGGTGAACGCACTTCATCAACAAAACCAGCGCACACTTCAAGCTATACACAAGCAACAGACTACGGCGGCCGCACCGTCTTACGCCTCGGCACTTAAGACGGTGAAGGCTGCCCCCGCGACCAACGCGAGATCTGTCCCCGCGCCTCCGGCCAATCGCCCGGCCATCATCGTCACGCCTAAGGTGGCGACGAAGAGCCCGCAGGAAGCCGTCGAGGCCTTTAAAAAGGCAGTCTCCTACCGAAAATCACACTACGCTCCGGCCAGAGTCCAGCCTGTGTCCAACGGAAAGCTCAGGGTGGAGTTCGACCGGGTAGAACATCGCGACGACACTTTGAAGCGCCTCAGCGGATCGTCGCAGGTGAGTGCCGAAGCCGCTAGGCGTTTAAAACCCATGTTAATAGTAAAAGGCGTCTCGAAGGAGGTCCCGGCGGAGGAACTGGTGGAGGTCATCCGCAGTCAAAACCCGGAGGTGGGCCCGGTAGACGCGGCCGATGGGGACCTGAAACTGAGGTTCCTGCGAAGCAATCGCAACCCCAAGCTTTACAACGCCGTATTGCTTGTACACCCCAATGTATGGCGGCGACTCACTGCGGCGGGGAGGGTCTGCGTGGACCACCAGCGGGTACACGTGGAGGATTTCTCCCAGTTTATGCAGTGTTTTCGCTGCCTGCAATTCGGGCACACGCGCGTCAAGTGCAAGAACACTGTCTCACCCTGCGCGTTTTGCGCAGACACTAATCATACCGCCGACAGTTGTCCCACGAGGGAGAGGAAGGGTGCTCCCAAGTGCTACAACTGTCAGGCACACAACACCCGGTTCAGCTCGGGTCTCGACGCGTCTCACTCGGCCACTTCACCAAACTGTCCACGTCTGCGAGCCATGAAAGAAAAGATAACGACAAAAGTAGACTATGGATACTAAGTCGGAACTCCTGGTTGTACAGTGCAATTTAGACCGCTCGCGTAACTGTCTCCAGGAGTTTATCGATTCTTTCGTGGCTAGCGATTACAGAGTGGCCCTCGTGTCGGAACCATATGTTGGGTCTGGCACGGAGGTCAAACACATCTCCGGTGTGAACGTCCACCAGTTCTGCACCGGAGACAGAGTTAAGGCTTGCGTTTTCGTCAAGCCTGACCTCTTCTCACTCGGATACACACAATACTCTACATCAAACTTGTGCGTGGTGGGGCTTAGCCTAGGCAATCGGCGCTACTATGTAGCGTCAGCCTACGTTGAGCCCAACCACGACGCAGACAACACACTACACCACATTGATACATTTCTTAGGTCGGTGAGGGGTAGCCCTGTTATTCTCGGCGGGGATTTCAACGGTTGGCACCCCGACTGGGGCAGCGACGTTGCTAATCCCCGCGGTTATGAGGTTGCGGAGCTTGCCCTCGCCAATGACCTATACATTTGTAACACCGGGTCGACGCCCACTTTCGAAACAGTGACACACGGACGTGTCCGCACGTCTATTATAGACGTCACAATGGCCTCGCTCAACATCTTAGAGGCCATTCGAGAGTGGCGGGTCGACCTCACACTAGGTACATCATCACAACACAATGCCGTAGTGTTTCGCGTCGTGACCGGGGATACCGGGCACGCCACACACACCACCAACACCTCCACTTTCCGGTACAAAAGCGACAAAGCTCACTGGGGTCGCTTTACGGACTCGCTACATACCACCTTAGTCGAGTCCGATGTGCTGGAAAGGGATATTAACACTCTCAATCATGAGGAACTCGAGGCCCTTATTGATGAGATCACGCTCACAATACACACCGCTTGTCGCGACTCAATGCCGGTTAAACAGGGCGGAGGTAAATACCGACCGCCCTGGTGGACCGACGCATTGGGGGCGCGAAAGCGAGAAGTCATCCAGCTACACCGGCGCTTACATACAGCCGCTAGGCGCGGGCGTCCGCCGGACTCCCTGGTTGAGGAATTTAGAGCGCTTAAGGCCCTCTACGCGGACGAAATTAAGACTGCCTCAACTAGTAACTTCAGAGAGTTTTGTAAACTCCAGACCAGGGAGAACGTGTGGTCGCTCACCAACAGACTACTCAAAGACACCACACCAAGACGCCCTCCTGTTACACTAAAGCTCGGTGACCGGTTCACCGAAGAAGGGGAGGAAACGGCTGCAGCCCTGCTGCACCATTTCTACCCCGACGACGGTCCGGACACCGAGCCCAACCACCATTACCTTAGAAACCTCGCCAACATCCATCCTGATACTCCCGAGGATCCTCCTTTCACTGCCGAGGAAGTGTTGGAGCACTTGGGGTCTATGAACCCCAAGAAGGCTCCAGGACTGGATGGCTTGACCTCAGACATCTGTCTGAAGTTTGCCAAACAGTTCCCGGGGTTGCTGACATCTGTTATGAACAGATGCCTAGCCCTCGGGCACTTCCCGCGGCAGTGGAAGAAGGCCTACGTCAAGATCATTCCCAAACCCGGCAAGTCGGATTATACCACCATGGGAGCGTTCCGGCCTATCGGTCTGCTGCCCGTGTATGGCAAGCTGTTAGAGCGGCTCTTTATAAAAAGAGTCACCTACAAGGCATCCAGGATTGGTAAAGCCAACGTCCATCAGTTTGGCTTCAGGGAGCAGACTAATACCACTGCTGCCCTGCGCACCGCCCTGGAGTTTGTCGAGGGGGCCAGAGCACGGAAGCACCTGGTCGCTGCGGTGTCCCTGGACATCAAAGCGGCCTTTGACAACGCTTGGTGGCCCGCGCTCCTGCATCGACTCAGAGTGACTGAGTGCCCAGCTAACATCTTTGGGCTAATACTCAGCTACATCGCTGAACGTAGCGTCACTCTGGATCATGCGGGGGCTAGAGTCACCAAGAGTATGTCCAAAGGGTGCATACAAGGGTCCACTTGTGGGCCCGTGCTCTGGAACATAATTCTTGACGAGCTCCTGGACCGGTCGCTGCCTCCTGGATGTCACTTGCAAGCTTACGCGGACGACGTGCTGCTCATTGTCTCCGCTGGAGACGTGAGCGCACTCGCGGACACCGCAAATAAAGTCCTGGGAGAGATCGCGGACTGGGGGAGGAGCGTCAAACTCACGTTTGGCGCCGCCAAAACCCAGGCCATCGCGTTCACTCCCGGGGCTAAGCTTGCAAGGCTTGCCATGGACGGGCATCCGATCGCCTTCGCCAGGAACATCAAGCTCCTGGGGGTAGTATTGGATGAGAGACTGACTTTTCGCGACCACTTGCTCCACGCCATCGGCAAGGCTCAACGCGTGTTTAAGAAGCTCTCTCTGTATGCAAAACCCACTTGGGGGATGCATACAGAGAATATTTGCACAATCTATAGACACGTGATTGAGCCTACTATCACCTACGCCGCTGGTGTATGGGGGCAAGTGGTCGAGAAAAAGTACGCGAGGAAACTCCTCGCAAGCGTACAACGCGGATTTGCCATCAAGGCCATAAGGGCCTTCCGCACAGTCTCCACCAATGCTGCCCTCGCTCTAGCCCAGTTCACCCCCTTGGATCTCAAGATCCTGGAGGTGCACGGGGCCGAGAGCACCCGACTTTCCGGGACTACCCAGTTCCTTCCCGAGGATATCCGCCTCGAGATCCCCACACCCATCCATCACTTATTACACCCCGCGGACCGCATCACTTTTCAGTTGAAAACCTCCTGTAACCAGGAGGAGGTCAACGATGCGGTCGGCAAAAACACTGTACAGATATTCACCGACGGCAGTAAGCAGGATGACGACAGGGTGGGGGCCGCTTTCGTGTGCTTCGACCCTGGCGGGAAGAACACCACGACCACCAAGAAGTTCAAGTTGCACGACTGTTGCACGGTATTCCAGGCGGAGCTACTAGCCATTCTCCGGGCATGCCAATGGGCTCTTGATCACAGGTACACTGACGTTGTCATTTTTAGCGACTCTATGTCGTCAATTATGGCAATCCAGAACAGGAGCAACACCCACCCCCTGGTGTCCCAGATACATCGCGTATTGCGGGATTATCGGGAGGTGGGATCGTTGCGACTGTCATGGGTCAAGAGTCACATTGGCATTAACGGCAATGAACTTGCGGACTGCGCAGCCAATTCGGCCTGCGACCTCCATAAAGCCCCAGACTACGCCAACTTCCCAATTAGTTTTATTAAAGCCAAACTACGTAGCTCCTCCTTGGACGCCTGGCAGTCGCGCTACCTTGCTGCTGAACAGGGCCATCACACTCGGTCGCTCTTCCCGAGTCTCGGAGACATCCGCAGGCTTTGGAAGGCGACCGAACCCAGCTTCCACCTCACACAGGTCCTCACCGGACACGGATACCACAAGGCCTATCTCCATCGTTTTCACATAACTGCGGATGATCACTGCCCTTGTGACGACAGCACCAGCCAAAGCTTGGACCACCTCTTCGAGGACTGCCCCCGGTTCGCCATGGCGCGGCACTCGCATGAGATGGTCTGCGGGCGCTACAACGTGAACCCCTACAGATTAACAGATCTCATTGCAAAGGGAAAGGAGAAGGCCTTTGCCTCCTACTTGGAGCTGGTCGACTCCATCCTGAGCTCTCTCAAGGACTTCAATGGCACCAATGTTAACACGGCTGGACGCTGAGGCTGCCCAGCAGCTCTGAACTTTTTCTTTTACTTTTACACTTGTGTATTTTCCATATCTGTGCCATCTGTAAACTGCTTACTGTGTATGTGTATTAATAGTTATAAGCTTGATTTCATTCTTTATATTTCTTAATTATTCTAAGGTTGTGTAAATTCTTATATCGTGTCATTTTGCTTTTGTTAAAAACTAATTAGACTATTTCATATATTCGTGACTTTTGATGTGTACATTTGTTATTTTGTTAATGTGTTTATATTTTCTGTATGTTATATAATAATTCTAAGACCTTCTTTTATGTTGTATAATTTTCTTTCCTTATAAATATTGTAATTTAGTGCTTTTATATTCAGTTTTATTATAGATTTAAATCGCTCTTGGCTAGTGTGGACCGTGCGGACACCGCGAGGGGACGCGGTGGCCCGCGCGTCCACACAACCTGTATTTTAATTTTTCTTTTGTTTAGTATTAATATACCATCTTGTTTTATCTGTAATGTTTAATTTTAAGTTGTATTTTAACTGCTAGCTGTTAAATATTCAGTGTAAAGGACTGCGACTCCTCTTTTTGTGTCATCTTGTTTTACCCATTGTGTTATTCTTAGTTCTTTGTTTTGTTATAATTCTTAGTCCATAGTTTTTCACTTTTATTGTTTTTATTCTTCATATAATTAACTACAGTGTACCAATTTATTTTAGTAAATAAGAAACCCAATTGTTATACACCACCTGACTGGACTCACCACACGTACACACACACCCTTACACACCACACTACCATAATGGATGACACACAAACTGGCAAGGGACAGGCTATCGTATCCAATAGCGAAGCCTCGTCTCCTTGCCAGCACATGATCACATATATCACCACACTCCACAGCGAAACATACATTACCCCCTACAGAGAAACACAGGAGGAAAAAAAAAAAAAAAAACCTAACCTAACCTAACCTAACCTAACCTAACCTAACCTAACCTAACCTAACCTAACCTAACCTAACCTAACCTAACCTAACCTAACCTAACCTAACCTAACCTAACCTAACCTAACCTACCGACCGACCGACCGACCGACCGACCGACCGACCGACCGACCGACCGACCGACCGACCGACCGACCGACCGACCGACCGACCGACCGACCGACCGACCGACCGACCGACCGACCGACCGACCGACCGACCGACCGACCGACCGACCGACCGACCGACCGACCGACCGACCGACCGACCGACCGACCGACCGACCGACCGACCGACCGACCGACCGACCGACCGACCGACCGACCGACCGACCGACCGACCGACCGACCGACCGACCGACCGACCGACCGACCGACCGACCGACCGACCGACCGACCGACCGACCGACCGACCGACCGACCGACCGACCGACCGACCGACCGACCGACCGACCGACCGACCGACCGACCGACCGACCGACCGACCGACCGACCGACCGACCGACCGACCGACCGACCGACCGACCGACCGACCGACCGACCGACCGACCGACCGACCGACCGACCGACCGACCGACCGACCGACCGACCGACCGACCGACCGACCGACCGACCGACCGACCGACCGACCGACCGACCGACCGACCGACCGACCGACCGACCGACCGACCGACCGACCGACCGACCGACCGACCGACCGACCGACCGACCGACCGACCGACCGACCGACCGACCGACCGACCGACCGACCGACCGACCGACCGACCGACCGACCGACCGACCGACCGACCGACCGACCGACCGACCGACCGACCGACCGACCGACAGACAGAAAGAAAGAGCTAAAAAGAGGATTAACCAAGCAATAAGTGGAAGTAACTGCTAAATAGCTAAATCCTTACCCCGTGAAGAAATGCCTAACGGTAGTCCCACGGGGAAAGAAGAAGGCGACGAAGAAAGAAAAAAAATAACACACAACCAAGGAACGAGTAACCTCGTTTTCTTGCCAGCACATAGTCACATATACCACCATACTCTACTGTGAAACATGCATAACCCTAACAGAGAAACACAGGAGAAAAAAAACCTAACCCAACAGCTTTCTCCTCGATATTAAAAAAGCAGTTAACAAAGAATTATAAATAAGCTGCATCATGAGTTTTTTTATAACTTTCCCTGCTCGTACCATTGCTACAGGCTGCGCTCGAGGAGCAGACAAACATCGCGCTCACGATAATTAAATGCAGAAGTAATGTATGTAAGAAATAAAAATTAATAACTAAACCAAAAATAGCACAAACAACAACAATAGCAATCTCAGTATAATAGACTTGTCGTGAATTTATAACGCCTAAACGTAATCACTTTAATCAATGCCCGTTGTGCACGTTCTAATGGCAGAAGGATAGTCTTATGAGCACCTCCGCACACTGAGATACAAAAAGACATTATACACCAACCTAAGGCATAGCATACGGTGCGGAGTTTTTTTTTTAATATAAATAAGTTTCCTAACCGTCTCGTAAGGGACAATACATTTTCCCTCGAGTTGAGTATATTGTCCATTAATACTCCAAGATATTTAATAGTACTTGAACTTGTTACAGTAGGGCAGTTGCAAGGAGAATTTGGGGTATCAGGTTCACGGTAGTAAGCTTTAAGAGTCAGGTTGTCGAAAATCGTTTGATTCAGTGAGTATATTGTTCTTACTCTTGGAGTGACTGTTTTTTTTCTAACTTATAAATAAAAACGAGACAAGGGTTCGACTAGACTAGACTACGAATCCCGCCAATTTTTTTTAACAAGTACAAAATAACATTAACTGGAAGGGGTAGACAGAGGTGCTATTCTGTATCCGCGTTTAAACTATTGTTAGTATTCCCACAGAATAGTCGGCGAGCGTTTGCTGGGCAAATGTGTGGACTCTGATATTTAAATGTAAAAACCCATAAACACTGTTCCACCCGGGAATCAAACGTTTTAATCAAATAAATACGTGCAATGCACATGATCATGACGAATGGAATGGGCGCTCAGTGAACCACTTGGGATCCCAGCCGAGGTGCACCAACACTATCGCACTGATGTGGGCGAGGGCGATGTGGGAAATTAAACACCAATTTATTTAACCACCAATCTTTATTATGATCACCGTGTAATATTGTCGACCGTCCGGAGAATGATAGCTCATCGCGACGGTCGCGAGTGTTCATCTTAATTCATTGAGCCTTAATCTACAATTAAATAAAACTTAAGCCAAGCACCGTTAACTACGAGACCTGTCCACACGTGTGTGTGAAGTAGAGACACTAGCGCAAACGTATGAACCTAATAAGTCTTTTGATTTTGGCATTGCGCCACAAGAGCATCGGTCGCGCGGCGGCGGCGCGTGTCGCGTGTGTGGCTGCACCACTCAGCGCCGCCGCACCTCGTTGTCGGCGGCGGCGGGCGCGGCCGGCGTGGTGCTGGTGGTGGTGGTGGCCGGGTCCAAGCCTTTTATCTCGAACTGGCCGCGGAAGAGAGGCCGGAACAGCCGCAAGAACGACTGGTAGCGCACCGCCGAGTTCTGTAACAACGTAACGCTTTGAATGTAATCCCGCGCTCGGCCGCGTAGGGATGGAGGCGTACGCGCGCGTGCCGGCTCCTCACCTGTATCACGTCTCCGATGATCTTAGTAGTTTTGATGAGGAGGGAGACCGATGGGCCAAACAAACTCCCCGGGAAGTCCAGGCTGACTTTGTTGCGGTCGAACACGGGGATGTCGTCGGCCTGGCGGCGCGCGCGGGCCGGCGCGGCCGGGGGCGGACGCGACCACGATCGCGCCGAGATGCGCGTCTGCCTCGCCGGGCGCCGCCACGTAGTGCCACTCTGCGGGGAGAATCGCGACACAATCACTTAGGTGTACGGAGCTGGGTATAGCAATATATTACAAAGCTGCGTCCCGTTCGTTAGTACTTGTCCACCGAGCGACGAGTTATGTCTCGCGGCGGGTCCAACACTCGCATATACACAAAGCGGACATCCCGCGCGGCGCCTGCTCGGCCGGCCGCCGCCTGTGGGACTGCACTCACCGCGCACGAGCACGCGCCGGGCGCGCCGCGACTCTCATACCTGCCGGGGCGGGCGCAGGCGCGGCGAGCCGGCGCCGGCCGCCACCCGGGCGCCAGACTGGACGCTCACTCTCCCGTCATCAGACCAACTCGCCGTCCGCTCGCGGCGTACTCACATTGTGTAAATGAAACAACGCGTCAGTTCTAATATATTTTATTGTATAAAGGCAAGTATATTCGTTGACAAGTTTATATGGCAAACATTCGGCATACAGTTTTAACATGATTATGATATGCATATCACTAACAACCACTGACATTTACAGCTACCGAGGAGCGAACGTGCTACGGACAAACTACGTTGTATTTAGGGGCTACGAGTGCGAGCTACGGAGCGAGCTACGAGCGACTGCGGTAACCTAAATAAATGTGAAGTGATATCGCGACTGGGAAGGATATCATTTGAGGCAGGAGCGGCATTACAGTAGCCTGCGGTGCGGCGACAGTGCGTACGGCACGGGGCGGCGGCCTCCGAGGGCGCGCACCTCCCGCGGCACAGGACAAGCCCAGTACCCCGGCTGCAGTGGCCAACAATGTGGAGGGAGCTGTCGTTACATTATTTTTATTATAAATTAATTTTAAAAATGTTTTGCAGCTTTAGTTAAACATGAGCGAACTTGTGGGAGAACGATTAACCCGGCGCTACAATACTGTTTTTGGTATGTTGTGCATTTAAATCTGTTTTATTGTATAGAGCGAGACATTTTGCAAAAAAGAAAAAGGAAGGCAATATTATAGTGGTACATAGGCGTATGATGTCAAAGAAAGAAGGAGCTCTGTTTTATACGGCACGGGGCACTTGGTTTACTATGTGTGCGAGCGCAGGGCGAGGGGCGCGGGGTGTGTAGCGGGGGGCGCGGGCTGGCGGCTGCGCTGTGGTGCGAACTAATGAAAGGCACTCACCTTCGTGTGGGCGCGGGTCGCGGGCTCAGACGCGAGTAACGCGAGTGCAGCGCCGAGGCCGCGGCGACACGGCGCAGCGAGCGAGAGCAGCGGACACAGAGTGCGCACTACATATACATATATACATGCTCGTACAGGGACGCGGGCAGGAGCTGCGGGGAGCGGGACTAGAGCGCTGACTAGGACTAGCTGACTAGACTACATGCGGGGCGCATACACATTAGCTACACGGGTCGTGCAGGTGGGGTGCGGGTTGTTGGGGGTTGTGACGAGGAGGTGGGGCTCGCCGCCTGACGTCACTGGGGGCGGACGTCGGGCGCTGAGACGCGCTCCTCTGCGTGCGAGGGACGGGAACAGTGCACAGAAACAAACACATTGTGAAGTAAACGTTTAATATCACCATCGCACACCTAATACTATTTACAATATACACAAATTATATAAATACATTGAGCATGAAGAGTGAAAATGATTCGAAGGGGCATCGGCCTTCAACTTGAGCCTCAGGAGCGTGCGCGCACGCATTGGTACTGGGACAACAGCGCGGCCGCGGACTGTACACGCGGCGCAGGGGGACACACCACGGCGTCGGTATGGCGCGGGGGAGGGGGGGGGGGTTGTGCGGGGCGCGGGGGCGGCACCTCACATCCGCGCTGCCGAAGTAGCACGCCGACGTGCCGCCCCGGGCCGCCCCGCATGCTCGTCATTTGCTAGGAATACTTTAGAGTCAGCTTTGTTTGACCACAATACGCGTTTGTGGATGAGAGCGCGTCACAGATCGGGCGGGCGGCGCGGCCGTGGTGTGTCCGCGGGAGGTGTTCACGAGTCGTCCTCCTCGGAGGAGTCGACGGTCTCGACGGCGCCGCCGCCGCCGCCCGACGAGGAGCCGGACAGCGACGTGACGAGCGACAGGATGGAGCCGAGCCCGCCCCCACCTGAGCCGCCGGAGCCGCCCGACGCGCCGCCCAGCAGCCCCGTCACCGCCTGGATCTTGGGACCGAGCAGCTGCAGCTTGGGCCCGATCACCTGCCCCACCACGCCGCTCAGCGACGCCAGCCCGCCGCCCGACGGCGCCTCGATCCCGTACTGCTTGTTCAGTTCGATGTTCTTTTGATCCAGCGATTCCACGAATCGAGTCTTGGCGTCGATCAACGAGTTGATTTTCTAGAAACGGAAACGAGATGAGACAGTGTCACAGGCGGGAGATCCCGCGGCGCGCGACGGCACACTCACCCCGAACACGAAGCCCAGCACCGCGTTCTTGATGCCGAACTTGGCCTGCGTCACGCCCTCCAGCTTGCGCTTCTCGCGAGCCTGCTCGTCGCCCTCGGCGTCCTGCACACAGCACACACTCGGTACTCCGTCTCCACGTCACACCGCCACACCGCCACACCGCCACACCGCCACACCGCCACACCGCCACACCGAAGCACCAACACTAGCACTATGTAAGCACCGACCACCGAAACCATTCACCATTGCGTGGGGCCACAGCCGCGAGAGAACGCGCACCCCTGCCCCACCGTCAGCGCGACACACGACGTGACATGCGACGCGACTGACGACGCGACATGCGACGCGAGGGGAGTAAAGGATTAAGCACGGCGATAGCTGAGCGGGTGAGTATGTTAGGAGTCGCGTGCGGGCGCGGCGAGTGTCGCAAGCGCCGCGACCGACTAACTCGCGGATCTTTCACAAAACGCGCTAAAGGTCAAGCGTTCCGTCAGATGGCGGTGTGGTAACGCGACCAATGGACACAACCGCACGTATGCTAATTCGGCCGACGTACATTTTATTTTTGCAATACGTAAATAGTGAACACACAACTATCTGCAACTCGTGCGTAAGTGGCTGCAGGCGTAGTTGTAACCACCTCCATTTTATTAAATAGTAAGTTACGGTAAAGACAGCATAACCCAAGACTTACTGGGTTTTCGATAAAATTTAGTAGCAAGATTTTTATGAAACCGGGCTAAAGTAGGCTATACATATTACGTAAATAAAGTTGACATATTTATTGTTTACTTAACATGCGTCCAAAATTATTGTGAAATATATATACTTCCAAATCGTCTGAATGAATATTGTACAATACAAACAAGCTAATTTTGCTTTTAATTTAATTTTAATGTTTATTCGATGGTGTGCGTAGTATACGTCCGTATATTTGTAAGTAGCATTTTTTGTCAGTTTGAAGTATTTTATTTTATTATGTTTTTTATTACATTTAATGTTGTATACTCGTAAACCGACTTGTGTAGGTCGTAGGTAGAGCTCGTGAAGAACTTTTGTAAAAGATGGTGTTGCATTGTGTTTCCTATGAAAGGTGCAGCTTATTTAATTAAATATCGACCAGTTCCGTGTGTAGTGGAGGCTCCCCGTGTGTCGGCTGGCTGCAGCGCGGCTCGTGTCGGGCCCGCGCGACTCTCACATGCACTACCGCTGCGCATCTCACGCGTACCTATACATGTGTCTACAGTATGTAAACATTCATTTCTGTCACTGCTCCAGGACGTTCATACAACACACTTGAACGCATTAGAGTGCAGTTTGCCTATCATTACGTCACCCTCATTGGTGTCGCGGCACAAAAACGCGAAATTATAGGTTCGACTCCTAGATCATCAGATCCAGTGTTATATTGCTACTGAAATTGTCAGAAGCAAATCGGAATCTAATATATGTATGTTCCCTCAACAACATTACCCGCCTCCAAATAATTATGCGTGCGTCCTGAAACACGCCGGAACGTAGGTACAGCTTTGTACTCATGTTTACCCTAAGTGATGCAGGTGACATAGGCATGATGGTATGTGTGTTATTTACTTCGCTCTACAACCACCCGAGAGATGCCACTTGTAGTAATGTAGTGGCAGTAGCAGCAGATTCGCGACTAATGGCGGGTGAAGTGAATAGTTGCGCATGTCCGACGGCGCACTCTACCAACAAACACGTTTAAGGTCATTGCAGGAACAAAAATAAATCCACATTACAAACCAGCGCTTACACATACGAAGAACTATCGGCGAGGCCAAGGAAAGCCAAGGTTTTTACTAATTATATCGACTTGTTTATTAGCCGCTGTTTATAGTCGCTTAACGTAATATAATTTTATGTATAGCTTGAGTTATATTAGAATGCAAGTGCGGCAAGCGCGGCGGCGACCGGCGTAAAGGTTACTGTGGCTCCATTAATATTCCAAGCGTTCTCTTAACTGGACTGTTATTATTTTCCCCCTGAATATTTGCGCGTTGCTCCAGCGAGGTATAGACAATTTATACTTATAGAACACTAATTATGGAACTAATAAACATTGACAGATTTTCACCAATAGAAAGTGTATACCAAGAAGTTCTGGACATTTAAAATATGGGTTTATACCATAGAAAATTCTTAACATTGTCACAATGCAACAGAAAGGCGTAGTGCCCGAGTTGGTACTCGTGTGAAGACTTGCACATTGCACGCATTTTGTAGATTATGATAATGTCGGGCGCAGGATCATTGAAAGAGGTCTGACAATATAATATATGGTGGTATAGTCAAGCAGCAGTGAGCAGTGATGGCCTCGAGGTTTAGGCGCGCGGTCGAGAATCTCGACGCTCGCGGGTTCGAACCCCAGGCACACACCTCTGATTTTTCGAAGTTATGTGTGTATTCACATTGAATTATCACTTGCTTTAACGGTGAAGGAAAACATCGTGATGAAACCTGCACACCTAAGAGTTCTTAGGAATTTCTTAGGTGTGTAGTCCGCCAACCCGCACTAGGGCAGCGTGGTGGACTATGGCCTAAACCCTCTCAATGGTAGAGGAGACCCGTGCTCAGCAGTGGGCGAATATGGGTTGATGAAGAAGAAGAAGAAGAAGAAGAAGAATAGTCTACAATGTTGCAGTACGTGCTTCTTTTTCATAGAGAACTGATAGTGCACGATTCTCTCGATGTTTTCCTACTTAGTTCAATTGCGTGAGAATTTATCCTGAGTGTCCGGATAAGTGCGAAAGCTCCGGGCTGTGTGTGTAGAAACCCGCAAAACAATCTGGTAAAATATTGTAGAACTCTAGGAACGACACCCATCGTCGCTTGCCCATGTGAGGGCTCCACACAAATAGAACTCAGTGGTCGAATGCCACGCTTGGCCAGTAATACATATTTACTTAATTTATGTATTTTTTTCATATGCTTTATTGGTCAACAAAAACAAATTAAGTAAATGAATTGCCAAGAAATGAGCAGCTTGGGTATCTTCAGCGTCAAATTCTCTGGCGATCAAAGACGTGAAATTGTTCCTTTAAAGAGGTGAAGTAGCAAGTAAAGGAATATGCGTATTTCGGCGAAGACGTGTAGGTAGCGACTTGAGTTTTGTTTAAAATTCAGAGACGTATAAAAAATAAATATATTTCGTTTTGGCGGACAAACGAGTGTGAAAGTATGTCGTGTAATTGTACTTTGGGGTGTAGTGATGTGGGGCGCTACTCCGACTTGGACTTGGCACAAGTGCGAGAGGTTGCGGCGGCGGCTCGCTCCAGCGGCGGAGCGGCTCGGTGTGAGCGGATGGGCCGCGCACGCGATGTCCAAACAAGGTCGCGCACATTAGCGCGCGGCGGGTCGAGGACAGCCGCCTCTCGCGCCAGCCCTGCTCCCTGACCCTCCGACCTGCAGCACGGCGCCGCACTCGCCCGCCGCCGGGATCAGCTTGCAGCTCAACAACGCGGGACAGATACTTGACGAATTATCATGGTTTATCGAGAGAGTGGCGACTTCAACAATTACAATTTTAATGATGGGACACCAAGTGAAGGCCGAACAAATAAGAAACTCTACGAGTACTTAAAAAACCTTTAAGTATCATAGTATTTGAAGATTTCAGGTGATGCCGACGCAGTTGCCGGGACGACCGAGTACGCCCCTTGTCACTCCCGAGGGTGGAAAGTAAAAGGTACGGCTGGGTGCAGAAGAAGTGCACTGTTCGGTGCGACATGTGGCGGCCCGGTTCCCACACATTGTGAGTTCCGGCGGCGCGTGGGAGCTCGCTTGCACAACGCGCCCCGACCACGTGCCGCCACCCCGGCGTCCCACTGCATGGTCGCGGGGGCGCGGTACAGGGGTGCGGGGGGCGGGGAAGGTGCGCCTATTGCGACAGGTAATGGTGATTATAATATGATTAGGCCATATTAACATTCGTAGAACCTTGTGGCGGTGTAAAATTACCGTGTGGCCAGATTACAATCTAATGCGAGCGGTTTGAGTAAAGTGGATGTACCGGCGCCGGCGAGGTCAGGCGGCGCCCAGCGGCGCTCGCCTCAAGGACGCCACCTAGAGTGTCCCGAGTGTCGGCCGCGCCACACACGCGCCACACACGCGACACGTTGACACTGCGGCGCGTGTGTGGCGCGTCCTACACTAGCGCGCTCGGGCGGTGTGACGCAAGCGCGAGCGGCGACCTTGTGCGGTGCGCCACACTCTGCGTGCACAACATGTATGTATGTACAACGAGCGATCATCCTCCATCAGCCGCCTTTCACATGCACATGGCCATTTCCATTGATTCACTTTCAGGACAACCACTTTGAAGATGCATGTATTTAATTACACAGAGAACTGAAGAATAATTGCTTAGGAAATTGATTGTGTTTACAATACCTATATACTAGTTTATGCATACAGTTTGGTGTTAATTTACGAGTATTGATTTGATGTAGATACTTAATAGTAGGTTTGCATAACTGGCCAATGAAACCGTAGACACGGTCGTTTGCAATACATACTTGCAGGAATTTGTTTAATCGACTGGACGCGAGCGCGACTTGCACGCCAACTGTCCGCCGCCAACGCCAACTAACATTGACCTAAACTTTACACTTGTTAAGAATGTTTCAATTATTGAGATCAATACATGGCACACACCGTGTGTGTAATAACAAAATAGGTACAGTTACGATTGTGGCGATGGCGGGAATGCGCCGGCCCGCGACAACTTGCGCTGTTTGACAACAACACGTAGAGGAGGCGCAGCGCGTGGCACAGTGTGTCGGAGTGTCGGTGTGTCGGTCGGAGTGTCGGCGCAGTGTGTCGGTGTGTCGGTCGGAGTGTCGGCGCAGCGCCGTGTTGCGCAACTTGCGGCGCGCTCCTCTCCACGCTATTCGGCTTTATTTATTTGTTAAGTAAATCACGACGCGCGCATGTTCCCCGCGCCGCAACACACAATGTCTTAACTCATAACAAACCGACAAACTGTGTGTCATCTGTAAGCTGTGTCTGTGTGTAAACTGTATGTCTCGAAGAGTGGATCGCGTCCGCTCCATGAACCGTATATGTATATGTATATGTGCAGAACGCCCAGTAAGGAACTCTTTGCACCTCAAATCGAACAAATGTAATTCGATAAAGATGAAGAATGTTTTTTGCATAATTAATTATTGTTAGCATAGTAATCTACATATTATGTACTTTTACTGAAAACTTCGATGAAATCTTTGTATGCTGCAAAATAAATAAATATGAAAGGATTGTGTCACTGAGGTCAACCTTTGTAACACATATATTCTGTATGTGAGGAGACTATGCGAGACTCGCGCCCGCCGGCTGTAAGTCCTGGTGTTACGGTAACACACGAGCGACGTGCCGGGGCGAGGGCTCGGTGGCCGCGGTCGCGCAGGGTTAGTACCCACCAAAGGATTACAAGAGAGCCGCGAATACAAGGCGGTTAGCTCCATGCGCGTGAAGGAAGAGGTAAGCAGGTAGAGGGTATGAAGGTGTAGTGAGCGTACCTGTAGCGGCTGCAGCGCATCGTCGTCGGCGAGCTGTCGGCGCAGCCTGTGCGGCGCGCGGGCGGGGGGCGCGCCGGCGGCGAGCACCAGCAGCGCGGCCAGGAGCACGGCGAGCGAGCGTGCGGACACCATCGTGCGGGACGGAGTACTGCCGCTCGGCGCGCGCGCTCCACACACCAGCGCCGCGCCGCACCCCCCGCCCCGCGCCCCCGCCGCGCCGCCCCACCGCCCGCCACCACCACACATGCTGGATGTGCCAACATGCATCGCCGTGCAATACTGGCACACTGCACCGCACGCCGCTCCGACCACAACATCGCAACGAAACCATTCTCTGCCCGCTCCATACTAACTCCACTACGCGATGACATTATCAAACGGCCGTAATCCCATTAGTTCATTCTCGTAGGAGGACAATCGTGTATTGTAGTTACACTATATGAACAGTATCTAACTGAAGTGTATCTAATAAGTCAAAAGTTCTCAACGATTGCTGCCACTAAATATTCTAAATAGAAGCTCTCGAGGATAGCAAGTCAACCTTAAGAAATAAAGTTGTTTTGGGGCTTGAGGGGTGCGCGTTACATTAGTGACACTTGATGAGTTTCATTTGTCTATTGAATAAACTGTGGATAATCTACAATAATTTCATACGTTGTTTCAAATTACTAGCAAGTTTGTCTAAAATTGTTAGGTTTAAATCTGAAACAGCTGCGCTACCGCGTTGAAGTCTTTTGTACTACAGTACAGCCCTCGCACAGTGCTACGAGCTCAGATGACGTGGTTAACATAGAGAGGGCGACAGCGCCGGACGTCGCGCGGGGAGGAGTCCCGGCTCGGCGCGGGAAGTACCGACACTGGACCGACACTGCACCGATACTACAACGACATAGCAAAGTGTCACTGCGCGATACCAACACTAAGTGCGACAGGCGCATGCGCAACAACACTTTGGGTTTACATCTTTACTACGATTCCAAACGTACAAAACACATACAAAGGTTAATATTTTTTACGTTAATGGCATTACAAAAATATTTGATGATGTCGCGGAGTCACGTGTACATTGATCCACCTCATGCATTAGACGTTTATGTTCGCTAATGAGGCTTGTTAAGTATATAGTAATGATGTTAGTGGAAATAATAAGCCATAATGATTCTATTTTAAGTATTTATTGCGCAGATAATCATTTATGCAATGCTATATGTACATACATACATATACAATATATGAACTGGTAATTATATAAATGAGTTGCACACGGTGACGGTGGTTACGTGCGCCGCGCCACATGTGCGCGAGCCCGGCCCGCGCGGCGCCAGCTCCCGAACATCTCCCGGCGTCGCTACACAGCCAATGCACCACTTTATGAACAATCCAAAAGCACTGAGAGTTCACGTGCCAAATACGGCCCAATAAAGGCGGGAGCAGCGTTTGTCGCAGATTGTCGCGCTTCCTGCTCGTTACACAACTGCAGCCCGAGGAGCCGCTCCTGCAGCCGCGCGAGACTCTGCGGCGGCCTGCGAGTGTGTGTGTATGTGTCTGTGTGTGTGTACGTGTGTGCGCGTGTGTGTGTGGCCAACAGAGTGATAGTAATGGAAATGTACCGCCGCATTACTGAGTTCACACAACTGTAACAACCGTTGACACAGTTCGGGCGCTCGCTGCGTGACGTCACCGGCGACTGTAGCGGGACTCGGACCTCACATTCTGTACTGTTACGAGAAATGAACCAAGGATATCTTAGTGTCACACACACATGCAAAATACTGGAGCGGAGAGTTGAACGAGTAGGTACACATATGTATATCCTCCATGCTGAGTGGAGCGAGCGCGGCTCGTGCGGCAAACATGTGTCCACATGGTGTCGCGGCGACGTCACGGCGTCGAGCCGAGCGTTGTGTGTGCGGACGTACAGGCGGCGTGGGATGCTATGTCGGCGCCGGACCCACTTACGACACCATCGAATACTAGGAGACGAGGTCCGAGCGCTTCCGCTAAATACAAATTCGATAATTATGGTAATGGCGCGAAGAGCACATGTTTAACAGCGCGTGGTGCGTGGGACACCACGCCGCGCCAGTGGCGCTCACTAGGGGTCGAGTTACTTTTGAATACTACATAGTAACTTCATCTATTGAGTTGCGAGCCTTCAGAATGGCGATAAGAAAGGCCAGCGTGGTGGGCTATGGCCTAAAACCCTCCCAATGGTAGAGGAGACCCGTGCTCAGCAGTGGGCGTATATGGGTTGATGAAAGAATCAAATATTGGTTGAGTATTAGTCGCGGAGAGCAGCGCCACATGGCGGCCCGCTCTCCGCCGCACGCACAGCCGACAATACGTGAGACAATAACAACATTACTCACAAGAGAAGGGCAAGTGAACGTGTTTATTTTTAAACTCGGCTTCACTTAATTTTTTTCACTTGTTTTCATAAAATACGCGGCCTAGTGCGGGGCCAAAATTCCATTTCCTTGTTGCAATCGAGTGTGAAATTATTTAATAAAGTGTTGACATAAACGCAGCCCTCTTGGTAAATCGGCCGCAGTGACGCATTCGTGGTAATTTGAGGCTGGCGTCGTGTCGAGTGGAGAGAGACACCCATCGAAGTCCGTCTTTCAATTTAATCCATTACGTGCCATCCATACTCCTTTTTCCGATGTGCTTCACTTCCACACGTAGTGTAGACACGCACCACACACTGGATCGCTTGAGGGTAGATGCTATCTGTAGCCAATAGTTTTGATTTGCCTGACACAATTTTACTTTCTGTTATGAATTTCGCGAAACTCGTACGTAACTCACAAAATGGCTTTCCCCCAGTAAATAAATTTCTCTGAATCAAATTACAATCTATAAATATACCTCCGTGTGTAAACTGCCTTGAATAAAATATCAAAATACTTAAATTTCTTGTCGCTCCACTCTCATGAAATCTGCTTTCGGAATCGGTTGCTCATACAGGAAAATAACTGAATGTAAGTGATGTAACATTTTATCGATTCTATCATTTATTTTAATTGTTAATGTGTTTAATTATTTAGTTAATTTAGTAATGTATGTATAAATCATGTAAATCTCACAAAGCTAATTTAAACTCGCGACCTGTAAAGAGTCCGTACCTAACATACATAAGTATGTACAGAGTTTGAACAAGCATCTTATAGTAACATGAGAGTTATGTCGAAATTTTAAATGTACAGATTTGTTCATCTGTGACTTCTCAGAGTTCCGAGCTATCCGACTTGTAGCAACGTCGGGTTTAACTCGCGGAACCAAACACTACCATTGTTTCCGAGCTATTACTTGTTGCATGCAGATTGTATGTATAATGGCGCTCATCACTAAATTACTTTCCATTTCGAATCTCACAAAATATGTAGGTATATATCACAACACATATCATGTCAACATCATATATCATATCACAGTTCTTATCTCATCATTCTCTTGCCCTGCTCCCAATTTTTATTTGGGGTCGGCGCAGCATGTTTTCTCCTTCCACACATCCCTATCAGCCGTCATGTCTTCAGTCACGCCTTTCTCTTTCATATCTCTTTTCACGCACTCCATCCATGTTTTCTTTGGCCTTCCTCGGCTTGTCCATCCTTCAACTTTCATGCTCATTACTTTCTTACCAACATATGTTTCGTCCCTCCTCATAATATGCCCATACCACGACAGACGGTGTCCTTTCAGCTTATCAATCACAGGAGCTACTTTCAAACTTCCTCTAACGTATTCATTCTTCACTCTATCAGTCAGAGTTACCCCACACATCCATCGCAACATTCGCATTTCTGCTGCATGCAGTCGTCTTTCGTCCGTCTTCTTCGTTGCCCAACACTCCGATCCATACATAACGACAGGTCTTATCATGGACTTGTATATTCGGCCCTTCAATTTGAGGGGCATCCTTGGGTCGCATATTGTGGATGAGACCTGTCGCCATTTCATCCAACCTGAGTTGATTCTCTGCCCTATATCGTGATGTATACCCCCGTCACTTTGCATAAGTGACCCAAGGTAGCGGAATTCGGAACAGACTGGTATCGGCATTCCATCAAGTGTGACGGACACAGAACTTGAAAGACCGCCAAAGTCGCAAAACATATACTGAGTTTTGGTTCTGCTGACTTTAAGGCCAACATTTCCAAGTCTATGCCGCCACGCCTCCAATCTGTTCTGCACCTCGTGGCCACTTTCTGACACCAGAACAATGTCATCCGCAAACAGCATGCACCAGGGTGCCTCTTCCTGTATATCTGCAGTAATAGCATCCATAACCAACAGGAAGAGGTAGGGACTAAGAGCCGACCCTTGGTGCACCCCAACAGCGACATTGAATCTGGTTGTAATGCCAGCTGCCGTCCTGACTTGGGTATTACATTTACGATACATGGCCTGAATCAACTGCAGGTACTTCTCAGGCACGCATTTCTTCTTAAGGGCCCACCATACAACTTCACGCGGAACCCGATCGAAAGCCTTTTCGAGGTCAACGAATACCATGTGCAAGTTTTTATGCGCTCTCCTGTATTTTTCGCACAGTTGGCGAATTGCAAAAATGGCATCCGTCGTCCTACGACCAGGCATAAAACCGAACTGGTTTCGCGAAACCTCACATTCCTCTCGCAGGCGTCGCTCAATTATTCTCTCCCAAATTTTCAGAGTGTGTGACATTAACTTTATTCCCCGATAATTGTTACAGTCTTGAACATCCCCCTTGTTTTTAAAAATGGGCACCAAATAACTGTTGCACCATTCGTCGGGTACCGTGTTGTCCAGCAACAGCTTATTGAGGAACAAAGCCAGCCACTTCCACCCAACTACTTGCAAAGCCTTCCATACTTCTACTGGTATTCCATCTGGTCCAACCGCCTTTCCATTCTTCATCCCACTCACAGCTTTCATAACTTCATCTACACTGATGTCTCTTACGAGCCCCACGTTCACCGGTACATCCTCAAGCTGTTTCCCCCAGTCATTCTCTTCATTCATAAGTCTTTCAAAATAGGTTTTCCACCTATTTTTGATTTTTTCATCATCTGACAGTTCTTATCTATACTATCTATACTAATATTATAAAGCTGAAGAGTTTGTTTGTTTGTTTGAACGCTAGGATCTCAGGAACTACTGGTCCGATTTGAAAAATTCTTTCACTGTTAGATAGCACATTTATCGAGGAAGGTTATAGGCTATATACCATTACAAGTATTTAATACAAAATAAACTTGACCTTTACATCATTTGATTTCAATGAGTATCTTAGAAGATATCGCAGTTTCAAAATAATGATCAAGCGCGCAGTAATGATACTCAAGGCGTCGACCGGCGCGTTACGGTTTTACGTTGAAACAATTTGACCGATTTGTATGATTTTTGTATATTTAAGTAAATGGGGCTCTGTGGAGTAAAATACTACAACTTATTTTCTTTCTGAACCCAACCCTGTAGTCCACGCAGACGGAGTTGCGGGCAAAAGCTAGTAATATTATAAAGCTGAAGAGTTTGTTTGTTTGTTTGAACGCTAGAATCTCAGGAACTACTGGTCTGATTTGAAAAATTCTTTCACTGTTAGATAGCACATTTATCGAGAAAGGCTATAGGCTATATAACATCACGCTACGACGAATAGGAGCGGAGCAGCAATAAAGAATGTTTCAAAATCGGGGACATTTTTTCCTTTTTGTGAGCTTCCGCTGCGAAAACGGTTAAAGTTTCGCTAAAATAATGTTTGAGAGAAATGTTCCTCTTTAAAAGTTCTAAAAAAAAGTCCGCGACAGCATATGTCTATTTTTTAAGGTTGGCTCACTATAAAGTTTTTTATTCTAACCAAATTTATTTTAAAATAAAGTTTTATTTGTGGTGTTTTTATAATTATGATATTAATCTTTATCCAAATAAATACGTTATTCATTACAAGTATTTAATTTTAAATAAAATTGCCCTTTACATCATTTGATTTCACTATCTTAGAAGATATTGCAGTTTTAAAATATTGATCAAGCGCGCAGTAATGATGCACAAGGCGCCGATCGACGCGTTGCGGTTTAACGTTTGAACAATTTGACCGAATTGTATGATTTTTGGTATGGACATAAATAGGACTCTGAGAAGTAAAATAGACTACAACTTATTTTCCTGCTAAACTCAACCCTGTAGTCTACGCGGACGGAGTGGCGGGCAATAGCTAGTATTATTATATGTATGTATGTGTATGTATGTATATATTATTTTTGTATATAGTATGTTATATTTATGTATGTGTAAGTATATGCAATCAATTCAATCAATTGAAGACACAAGTTTGCGCATTCACCGCAAAAAAGACTCCCTTTTCGATATCACCTCAGTTCATTGGTACTTCTCTTGGTATCTCGTCAAGTCTCGGAATCCTTGGTGTCGATGTTTCGAGTACCGGCCCCATATGGAATATTGTTTTTTCATAAAAAAAAAATGCCAGGGCTGTGTCGTCCAGACAGTTGTCACAGTGGTGACACACAGTCGACTCCTCCTTCTGTGCCACCCGACACAGGTAGTGGCCGAAGCATCCGTGCCCCGACAACACCTGCGTCAGGCGGAACGTCGCCGCACCGTGGCGGTGCAGCCCCGCCTGCAGCACGGAGCGCGCCGCCGCCACTCGTCACGTAATTTATCGGTTAATATGACATCGAATCATCCGCTATAATATATCAAACACTACCTACTTTTACGAGATCGTTACGTGAGCGAGACTCGCTGCCCGTCAGCCGGCTCATTCATTACGAAGTCCGTGATTACATATTACATTTTATTAGAAATTCTATATCCGGGTGCTGCAGAGATGTGCCAGTGACGTATGCAGAGGGGTTGGTGGTGGCGGGGTGGTGCGGGGGGCGGCGACGCAGCGCTCCTGCACCCGCTTACACTGCGGCCGACGACTGTTATTATTTATCATATCGGTCTCCGACACTTTTTGTTTCAAATAACGTGAAATGCATGAAACATCGGCGATCCGCAAGTCCCCGGCGGCTGCCGTCCCCCGCAGCACACACTAGGGCGGACGTGGCGCGCGGAATGTTACAGATCAGTAAGGCTCACACGGGGCTCCGTGACTCAGCCTTATTCGGTCGCCATTTGCAATTGTGAAGTAATTTGGTCAAGTTGCGAAAATATTAATTCCGAGACAAGTTTAATGTTATGATATGTTAACACACTTTCTAGTTCATATAATTGGCAGAGCGCGGAGTCGCGGCGCCGCTCGCTGCGGAGCGTCTCCCTCGGCCACTGGGCCACAGGGCTAGTTCCCGTACGTGGCATGCCTGTACTCTAACTGTTGTACTTTTCACTTTAACTACGGTAGTCAATTAATAACATACATATATATGAGTTACGAGCTCGTTCGGCCGGGTGTTATTGTGTTGGAGTTACAGCAATGCCATGAGTAGGAACATTACTTCAATGTTGCATGTGGCGCGTCATGGGCAGACGCCGCCGTACATCGGCGTCAAATATGTCTCATGAAAGAGAAACGTAACAAATACAAAACTAAATAAAGGGTGTGCGACATCAGTTCGCAGTGTGGAACATCCCCGTGTGGCTCTCTATCGCATGCTAATCTAATATTTAAGGGCCGATGCACTTCAGAAGACCACTCGACAGCACAGAAAGTACGCATGCGCGGTATGAGTGCGCACATCAAATTACATAATGGTAGTTATGTGTGTACGGGTACTTAGCGGCGTTGAGATGGACTGCACGTGCGCACAACACGCAGCGGGCCGCTCCAGTTCGCATGCGCGGACCTGTCTCACGGGCACCTCCAGCGTCTACCAAACAAACACAATTGGATATGGAAAAGTCAAAGACAACGCAACCAAAGGTTATGAAAACTGTTATATTTAGAAATAATAAGTGGGTATAAGCGCGCACCTACAGATACATAAACACACACACACACACACACACGCAAGGCTACGTAACTCACGGTCGATCACCGGCATATTGCCCAATTATTAGTTTGTTTCGACATTAGTATTAATGAGTTTTTGTCGCTTCAGATTTTTATATGTGCTAATATAATAGTTACACAACGCCACACCGGCGGCGACATTCACTTGCGATCTGCGCCTCATCCCCCCCCCCCGCCCCCGCGCCCCCGCCGCAGCACCCCGCGCCGCACTGCATCTCATCGTTAGGTCATCAGCAAAGTGGAGGACTGTGTCAATGGAATGCCGTCCCCGATAACATCGCAAGTGTGGAGTGGCACAATGGATGTTGTGCTTGTGTCAGGAGCAGCGCACACTGTGCAGACACGAGCGCCCTCCACCATGTTGGTGGAGTGTGGCCCGAGTGTAGCGCACGGCAGCTCGTACTCAGGCACAGGGCGGTCAAAGGGCGAGGCCACTTTACACGTCGCACAATGTGTTGTCCGTTTGTAGCGGTGTCGGTCGACCCCGCACTACATAATGTTGCCAAATAAGTCACAATATTGTGCAGAGTGAGCCGTGAGGGTACGGAGGAGCATTCTACACCACGCTACTCTAATTGTATTGCCTAAATCACTCGTGGCAGTTTGCCGTTTTATAAGGCTAGTAATTTGTGATTAAGTACGAATTAGTTAAATCCTTCGACTAGTGAGTTGTTCTAATTTGGAAGATTTAATATTATTATCAACATCGTAAAGGATTTATTGATTGGAAAAGAGCAACAATAGAGTTCCTAGTTCGATCTTCTCTGCTGGGAGCTAAACCAAACATGCACATGAGTGAATCCAAGTGAAGCATTTGCCACTTTATTTATCCGATAGCTTCAGTGACGGGGGGCGGCGCCTCGGTGCGAGGCACAGCTCGGGGGATGTCACTCTCTCACGGCTGGCTAGACATGTGTATGAACAAGCTATGAGCATTGCCAAATGTAAAGAGTGTGCCGTCACATGAGTACGCAACACAAGTGGAAGTGAGTAGTTACGCACTCTGTGAATGTAATTACATTCAGACAACGATTCCAAAGTATTCAATGTACATATACATACGCCTCGATGTGTTAAGTGCAATGTTTGGGACGACTTGGTATAAATTTACTATTTACCTGCGCGCTAATACTGTCACGCATGGTGATAATTTCAGAGGCTCTCGAAGTATTTCTGTTCATCAATTGTCCCTCGGGGCCCATTTCTCGCGACGTGGCAAAATATTGGTGTATAGTTTAATCACTTTATCATGTCTCCCCTAAAGGCTCAAACGATGTAGACTGTCTGCGCGTGTCGCTGGCCGCAGCCCCGCGCACCGGGCGGCCGCGCCACGTGGCGAGTGTCGGCCGCAGCGCGCTGTGGCGGCGCGGCACTCATACGGAAATTGCTCTCTCTTCAATCTCACACTAACTCATGTGTTGCTGACGGACTAAATGCATATGAACAGTTATTACTATAGAGAAAAAGAGATGTAAGATATTTTATCGACCTTCCACTCGTGTACACACACATACAGACATGCATGCATACTCGTTTCGTTGCAAGCGGAAGTATTTGTTTCGCAATTGGTTCGCTAATAATTCATACTTACATCATAATTGTATAAGGCCAAATGTTTCCGTGGACTGGAGGCGCTCCCACCCCGCGGCTCGCTCGTGCCGGCGGGCGGCGCCGCGCGCGCCCTCTAGTGCGCCGCGGAGGGCGCCGCCACGGATTCGAAGAATCGCCGAGTGCGGAAGAAGTTATTTTTAAACGAACAGCCTGAATGCACATTCTCTTTATCGTTTGTTGGTGTTGCGACAAGTTCGGTGCGGTTATGTAAGCGAGCGGCGAGACGCGCCGAGCTCCGACCAGCAAACCCCCCCCCCCCCCCCCCCCCGCGCGCGCCACACCCCGCAGCCCGCGTGACACAGACACGCCACACGCGGCGCACACGAGCCACACTCCACACTCCACCGACACTATTACAAGTTTCAGCTCACTAGCCAACGGAAAGTTACCAGAAATCCTTTAAGCAATAAAAATGTACTCGTAATGATAGTGTATTGAACAAAAAGTGCATAAATCATTTTGGCCGTAATTCGATACAGATAATATGTTTAACATTCACTTTTGTGTCTGTAAGAACAAATGTAAAAGTTTCTCAGCTTATTTTACTCATCGAACTTTTTTCATCGATTTTTTTTTTCATTTGCTGCTTGATAAGAGATCTTCTTGAGGACGAACGATGTGATAGTGAAAAACAATAAGAAATGGAGATGAGGTTTTATCATGTGGGAAGGATCGAACACTGTCGACTCAAGAAAGAAATGCACTGAACGAATGTGACTGTAAGGTTTGGGCTCCTGCGGAGGACATGCACACATCAAACACATGAACTACTCCGCAAATAACGAGATAGAAGTCGGGACACCCCGACCCAGGTGGTATGCAAGAGTAAAACAACGTGTAGGAATTTCGAAGAAGCATAATTGATGTGTCTCGATCGTAGCTAATGGAATGCCTATAGCTCTGCCTATTTACTTGGGGTACAGGCGTGAGTACGTATGTATATTTGTTACCAAGTAAATTTATAATAGTTATTACAAGCCCTTATAGGGATTGCTTGTCTGGCGCCCCTCGCGACCCGATACTGGTGCGAGACTGCGGCTGGTCGCCGACGGCACGGTCTCGAAGCAGCGGTGAGTAGGTCGCGGGCGCGCGCGGGCAGCTCTACACCCAGTGGGTCGGCTAACGCGGCGTATCCGGCGCAAGGCGTCGCGCGGGAGCCGCGGCCGCGCTCGGGGAAAGCGCCGGGGAGCCGCGCGGACCTTCACCCGCCGACCTGCGACCCCGAGCACAGGCCACCGTGCCACAGCACCACGGCACACAGCGACGCAACAACACTCGTGCCGCCGTGGCCCTGAACAGGACACTTTTTCACGTTCATATTTTCACGTGTTTATGTTTTTCCTTTCATTTTTGCAAATAGCACACAACCAGATTACAATCTCTCGACTCAAAAGTTGTCCCTGGCGGACACAAGGGCCGGTGTGCTGGTTGCGTGGCGTGGTGCCCGTGTTGCGGCCCGGTGTCGGCTCCCGGGCGCGCACCACACAATGTGTTGCGGCGCCGGTGAATGTCCGACAACGCTCTGATTATAATAAAAAGAGTGTCACAAAGCGCAGTCGATTTCCTTGCGGTCAATGTGTGACGTCAGCGCGATTTCAAGTAAATCCATTCGATTTCTGTAGTGTGACTTTGCAATCGCCCCTAGTCAAATTAAAATAAATGAATGCGATTGTGGCTCGTCACCTAGTCCTCATTGTGTGGAGACAAACAATACACGACTCCTGAAACATCAATGAACTTCGCATCACGTCTAATATCCTTCACTTTTCACCGATGTGGTGGACTTGAATATGTTCATCCAGATCTGCTCGCGTAATCATATAGAAACATATTTTTTTGATTCATTAAGGATGGCTTATTTTACACACTAAAGTCTAAGTCAAAGTCAAATTTCCTTTATTCAAATATACTTTTACAAGCGCTTTTGAATCGTCAGTTTTTTATGCTATTTTTTTAAAACTAGTGCCGCTTCGAAACGCGTTATCGCTGTGGAGAAGAAACGGCAAGAAACTCCCTCAGCAACACGAAATGGCATTTTTTTATTATTTTTTTTTAAATAAATTAAACTCATATTACGATATTAATTTTATAAAAATACTAGCTTTTACCCGCGACTCCGTCCGCGTAGACTACAGGGTTGAGTTCAGAAAGAAAATAAGTTGTAGTCTATTTACTCCTCAGAGTCCTATTTATGTCCATGCCAAAAGTCATACAAATCAGTCAAATTGTTTAAACGTGAAACCGTAACGCGCCGGTCCGCGCCTTGTGCATCATTATTGAGCGCTTGATAATTATTTTGAAACTGCGATATCTTCTAAGATACTCATTGAAATCAAATGATGTAAAGGACAAATTTATTTTATATTAAATACTTGTAATGAATAACGCAGTTATTTGGATAAGGATTAATATAATCTTTATATAAACACCTTCACAGACAATGCTTCATTTTAGAACAAATTTGGTTAGCATAAAAGAGGTTATAGTGAACCAACTCTAAAAGTTAGACATATGCTATCGCGGAATTTTTTGTAGGCATTATCAAGCTGTACAACTTTTCTCTAGGACTCAACTATATATCTCCCATGCGTAAGGCAGCGTTTGCAAAAAACGATTTTGTTCGACCGTTTTTTCTTCGACTTACTTCGCAAATCAAGCCACAACGAAAAAGTTTTATCATTTTTCGGAGTAATATATAGCCTATGTCCGTTTTCAGGGTCTAAAGATTGTCTGTGCCAAATTTCATCAAAATCCGTTCAGCCGTTTAGGCGTGAAAGAGTAACAGACAGACAGACAGATAGACAGATAGACAGACAGACAGAGTTACTTTCGCATTTATAATATTAGTATGGATGTCAAAGGAAATAAATTGTAGCAACACATCCTCTGATCAGTTTATTTGCTCCCAGGGGTTAGGATCCTCAATATAATCTGAAATTTTATAATAAACTTTTTTAAATAGCATATCTTTAATTGATTTTATGAATTTTTCCAAGGGAAGCTCCCTAATGCCCTTCGGAAGTTTGTTATAGAAGCGAATACATTGCCCCATAAAAGATTTATTAATTATTCAGAGACGAGTTACATGTTGTACAAGATTACATTTGTTCCTAGTGTTTTTATTATGTACATCACATATTTTCTTAAATGTATCAGGATTTTTACTCAATCACATGTGCTAGGAAGGGATAAGCAGAGGTGCAATTCTGCACCTACGACGAGCCATTTGCCTTTTAACATAGACATGTGTTTTCGTAACCTAGAATCTCGTGGTGTTCTGAAAATTTAATCAATTATGAAATTTTTGTTGAAAGCTCAGGGCATGTAACCCGTAGTTATCTTATGCAAAAGCTTTTATTGTTTATTATGCCTAAACCCAACGGTTATTTAACAGATTTAATTAAATTTTGGAATTAAAATAGACAACACTCTAAAAATCACTCTTTCTCTCTCTCTGTTTTTATGTATCTTCAGCCTTTTGACGTCCCTCTTCTGAACTCGAGTTACAACTGAGAGGGTCGGGGGTTGGTATTCGGCGTGCCGAAGGACTTTCATAATCTTTTTTTTGTAAGCTTTTATTATAAATATGATCTTAATGTTATAAGAGTCTTTATAAAAAATAGTTGTGTTACAGATAAGATAAAGTGGTATCAGTAGTATTTACATTCGCGTATCGTTGTGTTACTGCGAGTGGAGTGCACTGTGGCGCGTGCAGATGAGTGTGTCGCGAGGCGTGCACAATGGGCGCGGAGTTAGCGCGCGGGTGCCACTGTCCGCGGGTGGAAGGTGAAGGATGGACGGGGTGCGGCCACGCGCTGCTGGTAACGTTGGTTGCTTCACGACGGTTATGTCTGGATTACACATTCAATTTTTATCACAATGCGGTGAAAAATAGGTTTTTCAAGTCACGAATCCAAGCCATAATCTGTACCAACAGAGGTACGAATGGGCAGCTAGACCAGTGTGCTTTACTGTTATTGTCACACACAAGTTATTTAAACATCACGCCGACACACATCGGATACTGAGTTGTCGGTACGGAATGACGTACTGGTTTGTCGCCAGTCAACACAATGTTTGAATGAACTGCGCTTATCATCTGTTGTGCTGCTGATCACTTTACTGCTCAGTGGGAAGAATGCAGCGACGATTGCTGCCTAGCGCAGTTTGTTAATAATTCAAAAACATTTGTACTTACGCGCAGACTATATAAATACACTGCTTATTCGAATATGCGATTATATATTGGCTGATTTGAAATTATTTTGCGTAAACTGAGGAAAATGCACATATCAAGTCTGTTTGTCCTACTGATTTTTTAAACTGTTCTACTGCTGATATAATTAAAAGGGACTCCGTAATCATAAGTGCAGTAGTCATGCGCATGATGTTAAGGAAACTGTTGAGCCATGTGTGTCACGCGTTCATACTCAAATGGAAATTTAAAGATGTGTTGATTCTCATTTTAAAGATTTCGATGATAAGGATATGCTCTTTGAGCTTCAACGAATTTAGTTCCTGATATGTGTTGCCTTAAGGAAACGGATTAACGAATGACTGTTTGTAATCTCAATTGAGATATTTAAAAATACATATGCATACATACATACATACATACATACATATGCATATATACATCTCAATTGAGATATATAAAAAAAAAATATATTACAAGAAACTTCATCATCATCATCATCAGCCCATATATGTGCTTCCCACTGCTTGGCATAGCCCTCCTCTACAACTGAGAGGGTTCAAGCTGTAGACCCCCATACCCATAAAGAGAATTGCAGCCGAGTGTATCCCACGCTGCACAATATGTTCAGATGTAGTTTCATTTAGTCCGTGTTGCAATACGCGATTGGTGCACTTCCTTTTAGTACTTCTTATTTCTGTATTTTTATCTCAATAAAGTTATTGTTTATTTATTTAAATTAAAGGTCTTAACTTACTTGCTACATAAAATTAAAAATAAGTTCGAAAAGTCAGAGTTGCCTAGGGTTCGATCCCGCGACCGCCGAGATTCTCGACTCTGCGTGGACTAAGGCCTAATGGTAGAGAAGGCCCGTGCCCAGCGGTTAGATGTTTATGGGTTGATGACATACAACAACATTGACAGTTAAAGGGTCCGATGTTCGCGGGTCAGTTAGTAATACGCGGCACGCCGAGGGATGGCGATGCGAACACCGCGGGGCGGACACCGCGCCGGTGCACGGGGAGGCTCGGGCCAGCGCTGCGCCGCGCCCCGGAAAGCGCTGAGAGGAAAATTCCTGGCGGGTGAGTCCGCGGAGAGGCTGCGGCGGCGCGCGGGCGGCGGCGCGGTGTGCGGGGGCGGCGGGGGGCGGGGGCGGCGCGCGGTGGGGCTCGGCCGGCGCCGGCGGCGGAGGCGGCGGCGGCTGCGGCACTCGGTCGCGCGCGCTCTCTCCGCTCACTCGCGTCCACGGAGCTCTCGTCCGCGCCACTGCAGCCGCCGTGAGTGTCGCCGCACGGTCCCGCTTCGGTAACGTACCCGCACACCACACTACACAACACCATGCCACCACAGCACAACACACACGAGCCGCGCCGACTGGCCCGCGGGCGCAGCGCCAGCGCTGGCCGGGCGCGGTTGCCACACGGCGCGGCAGCGGCGGCGCAGCGCGAGGTTGCGCGCCCGACATTGGGCAAGTTTCAACACCAAGTTATCGTAGAAAACTGATTTCGATAACATTGAAACTCGAGGTTTTGCCACTCACTAATGTTGTAAATGTGCGCGGTCGGCGGAGGTGTCGGCGCCAGCGCACGCGACTCGCCGACACTTTCCCCGCGAGCGCCGCCGCTGTCGCCGCCGCCGACTCTCACACCGCACACTCCGCGCTGCACTCTGTGCGACAACTCGACTCGGCGAGCTGTTTGTTGTTGTTGACATGTCGCACGTGTCTCGCCTCACGCTCCCCACGCAAGCTCAGCTGACGAATGTTGTCGCATATCCTGCAGATGTACCATATGTCATAATACAATGTAATGAAGTATTAGTAAATAAGTGTTACGCCGTTCGTTGCACGGCACGTTGCATGTCGTGTTGCACGTGATGTCACAACGGTTCAGTTCCGGCACACTTCTGTAATCGGTTCACGGCATTTCCATCAGTCGCGGGTCGAACTTTACGGTCAAGGTTGAGGTCGGCGCGCTGTTCCCACACCGCACTGGTTTACCCCCCCTCCCCGCCCCCCATATTCACGACCCCCCCCCTGCCTATAAGGCGCGCGACGGTGGCCTTCACGCCTAATAATAAGTAAATAATTAGTTCCAATGCTTTGATTTGTAATCATATTTGAAATATAAATCAAAATCTTTGGGTTAGTAGTGACAATACGTATGAAGAAAGAACAACCCGAGTATTCTCGTTTTCTTAACGTTTGTATTAACGATTCTGCTTGAAGGTTTAATCTCGCGGTATGATAATAACTCTCGACATAAGAACTCCAGCACTATGAACGTAGTGACTGCGTCCCATTAAAACTAGATGATTTAATATAGTTTCTCGTCTGCAGCATGTGTGTGCCCCGCGCTGCACACCACATACTGATCTATAGAGTGTACATAGAAGCGCCGTACTCGTATAGTAAACAACAATATATATGTAACGTCCGGTCGGGTTGTGGTGCCGGTGACGTCACGCCGAGTCGTCAAATACTTGATTGAGGGCTGCACATTGTAGCTGAAGGAATGTGGTGTGCAATAGGTTGCAGTGCGCGCGGAGTGCCCGCCACCGATGTGCGCTCGCCCGGCGCCGGCGCGTGGCGGGGGGGGGGGGACGCGCGGGGGGGGCACATATACACACCCCTGTGTCGCATCACTCAGGCGCCCTCAAATATTACCCGCTGTCATCAGACATATTACGTCCATTCCATTTACGGATGAAATAATTTGCTAAGTTACACGAACGGTTATGTAACGCGCCGCAACGATCTATTGTTATTGTTAAAAGTAACAGGTGTTGTGTGGCCGCGCGGACCGACCGCTCGCTTCTCGTGTTGCTCGCACAAACTGATACAACACTAGTACTAGCCAGCACTCCCGCAACTTACCAATCGAACATCACCACCATCCGCGGCCGATCATTTCCCATTTGCGTGAATTTCCTATATTTTTCATTATTATGCCGGCAAAAAGAAATGTCTACCCTGAACCCTCGCGGCAAATGCAGATTAAGTGGAATTGAGTATTAATTGTCAAAGTTACAGCTCGTTCACGCTGTAACTACCGCGACCAATCGTTGCCACCAGCACATTCATTAGCGGTGCGCTAAATCGACTGCAGCTTCTGTATACTATGTGTTACTAATCTAGACTTAACAACGCCATATGAATACAAAACGAGAAGTACTTTAAAAGTCAATGTCGTTGTTAGTGTTCGAGCTCCTCGTACTCATGCTGTGCATGGAGGCATGTAGTCAAACAATATAGTCAGCTGCTCTTCACAGCGTCGTGCCCTGGCCAGTGTGTAATGTACTGATGAGCGAGTACTTACCGGCGGCCGCGCTCACGCCGCTGGTGTGTAATGGCGCGCGACCACTTTGATTCGGATTTAGTTTGTATTGCGGCGGAACTAAATGCACTTTTGATTCAGTTGCTAGTGGAGCAGCGCGCCGTCACCGGACCATCTCGCGGTTTGGGCCACTGTACAATTGTCACTTGAAATGAACCTCACGTTAGCTCTGCATATTTTTCGCCTGAAGTTTATACAGTCATTAAATTTCAGCCTCGGCTCTCAATGTTCAGAGGCTCTTTTTGAATACGAATCAGAATGTACACGTATTATACCCTGTGTGCTGTACCGCGCATACAAAAGATTTCAACGCGCTTCTGTGACTAACCAACCTTTCCTACTAGAAACACCCTACTTTATTACTTTATTTGAATGAAGCCACCATCCTCTAAGCAACAGGATAGTTGTACTGATATACTTGGTGGCGACGCGATGTATCACGCGGTATTCCCCGGCGGCTCCACTGTTTGCACCCGCACTCAACACTCAATGTTTGTGCGCAAACGTACTTGTGCATTTATTTCTTCTTCTTCTTCTTTATCAACCCATATACGCCCACTGCTGAGCACGGGTCTCCTCTACCATTGAGAGGGTTTAGGCCATAGTCCACCACGCTGGCCTAGTGCGGGTTGGCGGACTACACATCTAAGAAAATCCTAAGAACTCTTAGGTGTGCAGGTTTTATCACGATGTTTTCCTTCACCGTTAAAGCAAGTGATAATTCAATATAAATACACACATAACTTCGAAAAGTCAGAGGTGTGTGCCTGGGGTTCGAACCCGCGACCGCCGAGATTCTCGACCGCGCGCCTAAACCTCCAGGCCATCATTTATTTAGAGTTATATTATGACAAATTATAAGTAAATGTTTACTGAGCATTCCGCCGCATAAGTGTGAGAGTGAAGTAAAGCCCCGCTGCAGCTGTGAGGCTGGCCGTGGCGTGGCGCGTGTCGCAAGCGGAGCGAGGAGATCTTGTGCCAGTGGTCGACATTTCTGTGTCGGAGGTCGCGCCGCACAAAGGTTAGCGTCTATTAATTTCGGAGACTCGCGCTCTTTGTCACACTCTACATTATCGGTAACGAGAGCCTTACACCTCCCCGCCCCCACCCTACACTCCACCACCCCACGCGGCCGGTATGGCGCGGCCTGGCTCGCTTTGCTTCTTGGATGGCTCCGTGACGTGGTGTTTGCGTGTGACGTTCCCGTCTTACTCATTTATATAATGCGCTAAATACGAAATCCATGCAATTATCGTTCGGAACCCGCTGCCGCACACGATACCATCACTGTACTCCTATGAAAGGTGTAGTTTTCTATGTAAGCAAGTTCGACCGCATTTCGTGAACTCGCGAACGGGAGCAAAAACAAATGGAAAAAGTGTTTGTTGCGTCATTTGGTTAATCTGTCGGTAATTTGTTGAGCGCTTCACTTCCGGCGCGAGCGAGACGTCGGCGTCAATAAAATGAACATTGCGATATGAGAGAGCGCCGAGTGACCGGCGGCGACCGCTCGGTCGGCGCTTTGTCACTGGCCCAGATATTCACTATTGCCATTTATTAATTAATTGTATTGGATCTATTCGGCCCCGGCGCTTTTTGTTCGCAATCGAACAAAACAGACAATGCGCACAGCAGTGACATTGTTGTCAAGTGGAGCGGTGTGATGTACCAGCACTGCAGCCCGCACTGGGCGCGGCAGTGGTCCTGCTCCAGCCGCCGGCCGCGCGCGGGCTGCGCTCGGCGGGACGCTGCTGTACAGACTACAATGCGCGGCCGTGATCTTGCGCCGCGCCGCCCGCCGCCGACGCGATGTGCTCGGCTCGCGCGAACAATGCGCACCTCGCCCTTGAACTCGCAGCGCCCGCGACACCGGCGCCGCATCCCGCGACTGCACTGGTGGCCGCCGACAACACTCCATGGCGCAGGGGACTCCGTACTAACAGTAACACACACGAGACGCTTCTTCGTTCTTCTTCATAAACAAAGTATCACAAAGCGCTACGGGCGGGCGCGGATACCATCATATCGGTTCGTGCACATGTGGCAGCTTACAGCGGATGTCAAAGGCCGTTGATCCAATTATTGTCCCACAAATGTCAAATATGCAAATGAACTTTCACGCAATTGCCGCCAGCGATCCGACACCAGTCACTGGAACTCCGTGATCTAGTTATTTTTAAAATGTCATATCCACGTAAATAACGCTTTAAATTACATATTAAAATTGTTTACAAATTAACTAGTTCTTGGGCGACCACTTCATAAATCTACTCGTTTGTGATATTTATTATATTGTCTGCCAAGTAATCCTCATTGAAGAAAGAAGATTTGAACTGAAAATTATTAAATTACAAAAATAATTTCACTATAGTGCAACACTAGGAACACCCGCCTGCCGAGCATGCTCTAGTTGATGGTGGACCCCGGTATAATGTGTATGTTTACTTTAATGCGGAGTAGAGTTGTTGTGTAACTCGCGGAAGTGCGCGCTGCTCGCGTACATGTGGTGTGATCCCGCGCCGGGCGGTGTGAGAGCGCGACCTCGCCGCGGCCGCTCCTCCAGTCACCGAAACGCGGACATTGCCGTCACCTTTGTGTGCCACCATTACAGAAATGAGGTTAACAACTCAAACAAGTCAAAACTATATTTAAATAAGTGGTGGAGTTACGTAACGCGCCGTAATCACACGCCGTTATTACGTATTCGGTGTGGCGGTAGATCTGCTCGCCGCCGACCTCCGTTTGTCTTTTCATCAGATTGTATCCAAATGGGAAGCGCTAACATTGTTCATCAAAGTACTCGGCTATTTGACACGTGACGCCTTTCCGTTGGATTCACATTGGACGACACCCCCGCACATGCAAGGAACCTATCGATATGCTATCGATAGTTCCATTAGTGTACAGTGTGTTGTGCAGCCGATGTATGCGATGTCCACATACAACGTTGGAGAAACAAGCGATTCGCTAATAACAAAAAAGCAGAAGCTGAGTGTTGCATCGCGCACGCCGGCGCACGTCGTACACGAGCGCAGCGCGTGACGTCACTGTGCAGGCGCACGCGAGTGACGAGGAGCCGCTCCTCTCGGAGATGCCGCGAGTGAGACAAGCTGTATGTGTGTGTAGAGAACACGCCGAGCTGGCAGTACACTCGGCGTGTCGGTGATCACATGTCACTGAGTCGAGGACAAAGCTCCCTCCCCCCAACCCCGCGGACTCACACACAGGAGGTAAAAACTGTGATGACTCTCTCTGGAAGCATTTTATTAAAGCCGTTCAATAAGGAATACGCATCCACCACTTTTGTTCATGCAAACGAATTATTTTATAAGATTACCACAAGAACTTAATGAGTGACTTAAGAAATCTTGTTTAGACACTTTGATCAAGAGATGCTGAGCTATAATATGTTTCCCCCCATTGAAATGGACGAGACAACTAGCCGAGACATTTACATAATGATTATGTTCGTCTGTACGTACGCGCGGCGCACTGTACCGCACCACGCTAGTATTCGAGTGCAAAGAAGTACGATAAACAGTGTATGTATGTATGTATGCGTGGTATTGGAGGAGCGCGCGTTGCTATGTGCTCGGCGCCGACGCGCGTCGCGACGCGGCTCTAATGCGCAGAGTAAACAGGACTAAAAGCATCCGACGCGTTACACAGACGTCGCGTAACACCGCAGTGACGTCGAGCGATGACCGCCGAGGCACGAGTGCACAGACACCAGCACCGTGTCGCCCCGGGCGCGCCGCGAGCGTGGCGCCCGACCGCCTCGCACTGTGGCTGCGACCGTCGGCGCGGCCCCGACCGCAGCGCCCGCCTGCTTCTACCGACACCCGTTGTTACCGATATCTAAGCGTCGCCACTGTATTTCAAACTGCCACTCGCAGAACGTTACAATTCAATAATGCTATTTTGACATTATGACCTACGATTACGTGAATCGGTCGCTCCACATGCATTGAGCGCGTGCACTTCGACACGAGGAAGTCTCGGCGAGCGAGTCGGCGCGCAGCCTCCGATGGTGCAACTGTTGACATTTAAATAAATTTAACATTGAAACATAATTTAAATGAACATTAACATTATGATTAGTATATAAAGCAGCGCGGAGTGATGCAATCGACCTCATCAATAATACTGTGAATGGCACTGAACCAGCGCACACGTGAGCCGCGCTCGCTCCACGACCCTCGCCCCTTCAAGTACTAAGTGAAGCATCCAATGACGTATAGTACAAGATACTGTACCTGCGCAGGTGATTATGTGTAGTATTCGTGTGGAGTTTGGAGATACTACCGCGAGTCGACGCGATATCAAACGAACGTGATCGTAATCGGTGGCTCGGGGTCGCGACACATAGTAGTAACTGTAATTTGTGCAGTTTGTGTGTCGGCGGACGCGGCCTTCGCGCTCCGTGACCGAGCGCTGTAAGTGTCGCAGGTGTATAAAAAGCGTTGGGAAAAAAGTTCGCGAAAACAGGTGACCCGCGCGGTGAGGTCGCGCCGAGACCTTTACCCCGCCGCCGCCCCGCACCCGCCCCGCACCCGCCGCTACGGCCGAGTCGCGGTAACAACATTTGTAAGGTTATTACGTGTAATTCCCAATAAGTTTCGTTCTAATGTGGCAATAGATAAATGAACAAAATGACCAGTTGCGGTGGTGTGCAATGTTTATGCCACGTAATGTTATTTGGTGTGTCCAGTGACCGCGTGTGCGGGTGAGTAGAAGCGCGGTGTGTTGGGACGCGTGGTCGCGGCCGCGGGTTGCGTCACGCGTCGTTTTGTGCGAGTTACTTAACGGTGCGCCGCGCGTGACGTCACCGCGCCGGCCGCGCGCTGCACCGAGTGCCGCCGGTACATTCACCAACACTGTGACGTCACACTACACATCAACACACGCATACATTTTTAATCGTATGGAAAGAGGACACTTTTTGTGCAATAATATTATAATGATTCGCGAATAAGTTATTAATGTTGGTTTCGTAATTTTTTTAATATTTAAATGTTCGTTAATTTAGAGCACAATTTCGAAACTCTATTAAGAAAAGCCTTCATATAACGTTTACCGTGCTCTATTTATAGAGTAGATGAACACCCGTCACGCAGTATATCCGGCGCACACACATGCATGGTGCCCAACGCGCGGGGGTCGGGTCACACTCCTGCGGTGGCCACGCCCCGCCGGTAGGTCGCGCGGGACTTCGGCACATGTTCTGTAGCAAGTCATGATGCTATCCTTCGTGACGGATAACTAGTTATGTTCAAAACTCTAGTATTCTCACAAACGTTCTTTACAAACTAAGTTAACCGTATTACGTGCGCAACGATTCCGCATACAGAATCATTTGCGGGAAAACTCCGCGCCGCATTACCTTACGTAACGGAAACTATCCAACGAGAATATCAGTTGATATCAAGCAACCGCCATCAAAACGAATTGTCGCAGGAAGGGTCGATTGAACTGAAGCTTGCTCAGCGGTGAGTGACGAAGCGCCCGCGCACCACGCCGCTTGTGCAGTGTCGGCGTGGCTCCCGTCCGGCGAGTGGCGCGGGGCACGCCGGGACGCGGCGCGCTGCACGCACGGAGCTCGCGCTGTGACGTCACACCGAGCCGCGCTACCACTTTCGCTGGCGGAAGGAGGTCGCCGAAAGGGAAAGGGGAAGCGCTAGTCGGCGCGCTCGCACACATGCAAACACACACAGACACACTACACGTAGCGCGGCTCCGGTTACGTGAGTGCGCCTGTTATCAGCAGCCGCGGATTATCCAACGCCTCCAGCGGCTATCTGTGCCACTGTGATTGTGTATCTGTGTCTGTTCCCGCTCGCGCCTCGCCGTTATACAACCGCCGTCTACCGAACAGGACCGACCGGTGGGCCCGCCCGCACCCCGCGCCCGCACCCCGCGCCGCCCTGCAACACGAACCCGGCGAATGTCAGCGACTGTAACACATTTCCACTACATTAGGTGTAGTTGTGAGCGACTCGGCCCGCGCGCCGACACATGCAGCTGGCACGGCCGCGTTAGCTCTGCGCGGACTCACGATACGCTCGTATACTATTTGTTGTCAGTCAATAAGTGCTTTGTATTCTGAACAATGCAGTAAGTGTGTCGCAACAGCTTGGTGTGCGTCAAGTGTAATACAAACGACATACAAACGTATGAATGTAGCTAGGTGTCGGTGCAGGCGGGAGGTCACGGCGCGTCCTCACGCCGCGACCATTAACAACTGCATTGATGTAGTATTTGTATAAGGCGCAGAGCGACGTACTCGCATGCTCTCGCACGGAAGCTGCGCGTGTGTGCGGGATGCGCGCCGCGCCGTCTGCGCGCGCCGGCAGTGTGTCGTGGCGCCGTGACGCATCCTCTCGGCACACGCGGACACAGTGGCACGCGCGGCACCCGACCGCCACGCCGCCACGGACACAGCGGGGCGGCTGACACGGCCAACAGTTAAAGTGTTGCAATTAGACGCAATGTGGCTTAAATTTCTGCGAAGGAAACTAACAATTTCAACAGCGTCCGGTTCCCGATCCGGCTCGCAACGACCCCCCCCCCCTCCGACCCACCGCCACATGCTCCCCGCCCGCACGCGTGTTGTAACTACACTTAACGATTATCCAAAATTGCATAAATTGACGTCTGTATGAGAACATAAAGTGATAAGTAACACGAGAGATAAGTTTGCCATTAACGAGTGGCGTAATGCAATAAAGTTATCTTTTTCGTGAAAGTATAAAGTTAAGCAATAAAGATACAGTATACGAAACCGCGAGCTAACAATAAATAAATATTGTCGAATCATTAGCGTCGCGTTGTGATGAGTTGATGAGGCGAGTGGCGTGACGTCACGTGCGCCCGCGCTGGCCCGGCACAGCGCCCCGTGCAGACACTCCTGCTGCTCCCTGCCGTGCACACGCGTCTGAGTCATATTCTTAAGGAAGTTGGCGACATTGACATTCTGCACTCCTGTTTCAAAAATGTGTGTCAAAACTGACTCGAGGGCGAGCTTATTGCCGCTTTTCGAATACATTTGCAGACTCCGTACCAAGTTTTCTATTACGTAATAAAACTGTAACCCCTTGCCCAGTCATGGAATTGAAATTGAGAGCTATAAATCACACAATAATCGTAATTACTGATTGGAAAATTGCAGTTACATAATATTGAACATATATCTATGTACCTAGTTGAAAAACTGAAGTCTATTAATACAAATGACACGAGCAAATAAAACATGTAAGAAGCACAAAACGGGTGTGTAGAGACGGTCGTCCGTTTGTTGGCGGCACACCCAGTAGAGCGGTATGACCAACGTTGCTGTACATAAGGTTCGGTACACTATAAGTTCAATGATAAAGATAAAGTACAGTAGCGGCGAGTGGGGCGCGGCGCGACTAGAGCGCCATCAGCCGCCGACAGCCGACGGAAACGCGCTCCGTTGTGGTTTTAACTCGGCTATTAATTGGTATTTAGTGCAACCAGTGCTCGCGCACCCGAACGCAGCACCAACACTACACGCGGCTTCAACTACACACCACTTGCCTTTGCTTTCAATCAGTCAGAATCAAAATAAATGTAGCCAGAAAGTACAAGTTATTTACAAATACTCTAGTTCCTACAGATAGCTAAACAATTTATAGTGATTGTAGTTCTTTGTTATGAGAATTTCCGCCAACCCGCACTAGGCCAGTGTGCTAGTACAGCTGTAGAGAAGGCCCATGCCCAGCAGTGGGTATTATGTGCGCTTATATGGAATATTTGAATGTATTATGTGTTACAATTTGATTTTTCTCAATTTCAAAATTAATCTATACTAATATTATAAAGCTGAAGAGTTTGTTTGTTTGTTTGTTTGTTTGAACGCTAGGATCTCAGGAACTACTGGTCCGATTTGAAAAATTCTTTCACTGTTAGATAGAACATTTATCGAGGAAGGCTTTAGGCTATATAACATCACGCTACGACGAATAAGAGCGGAGCAGCAATAAAGAATGTTTCAAAATCGGGGACATTTTTTCCTTTTTGTGAGCTTCCGCTGCGTGCGCTGCGGAAACGGTTAAAGATTCGCAAAAATAATGTATGACAGAATTGTTCCCCTTTATAAGCTCTAAAAAAAAGTTCACGACAGCATATGTCTATTCTTTAAGGTTGGCTCACTATAACGTTTTTTATTCTAACCAAATTTATTTTAAAATAAAGCATTATTTGTGAAGGTGTTTTTATATAGATGATATTATTCCTTATCCAAATAAATACGTTATTCGTTATAAGTATTTAATATAAAATAAATTTACATCATTTGATTTCAATGAGTATCTTAGAAGATATCGCAGTTTCAAAATAATGATCAAACGCGCAATAACGGTACACAAGGCGCTGACCGGCGCGTTACGGTCTCACGTTTAAACAATTTCACGAATTTTCATGACTTTTAGTATGGACATAAATAGGATTCTGAGGAGTAAATAGATTGCAACTTATTTTCTTTCTGAACTCAACCCTGTAGTCTACGTGGACGGAGTCGCGGGCAACAGCTAGTATTATTATCAACGAGTTAATACGCGCGAATAGCCTGATCAATTGTAAGTTCATTTGGTGTGATGTTGCCCGTAGTAATTGCACAGTAGTGTCCCGGGAACAATCTGCTGGTGACGGCGAGTGCCGCGGCGGCAGGCGGGGCGACGCGTCGAGTGGCGCTGCTGTGCGCTCGTTGTGTAACTCTATGTAATGATCATGTACAAAAACTTGATTGCTCGCCGAGTGTTTAGCCGGGCGGGGGCTGCGACACGCCGCTCATGTCACTACGCTGCCGACACAGTGCCGACACAGTGCCGACACAGTGCCGACACAGTACCGACACAGTACCGACACAGTGCCGACACAGTACCGACACAAAGGCGACACACACCTCTTCTCGTTTGCGAGTAAATTAACGAGTAAAATGAACGGCGACGACCCGAATGTGCTGCGGTTACGCGACTGCGCGCGACCACGCCGCACATTCCTGTCTAAACGTGTACATTATAATAAGTAATAACAATTTACTCACCGCCACATCTATTATGATGCGTGCTTATACTAATTGCCAACCGTTGCGACGCACACGCAAAGAGACATGTAGCCGCCGCGTAGCGCAGCGCTACGATTGCTACGAGCACGTGCGCGTTGATGTCTTTTGAAGCTGTGGGAATATCCGTGGTCACGTTTGAATAAAGCGGATTATATTAAATATAAACAAAGAATGTACATAATATTAGTCTTTCTGTTAGGTATTTTCTCGCATGTAATGGTACTGGGAAAATATTAAGTTCACGTCTACTGAATGAAACAAAAGGTTCCGTTAGGTTTTTTATTGGGCTTTGGCAATAAGTTAGATTTTGTTAATATTTCCACATAATTAATATTGAATACGCCATATTCCCACGCCAGCCCGCTAAAAATAAATATTAAAAGCTTAAAAATTATTCGGAATTTTGTAAGGCAAGGCTGGTGCGCTTGAGCTGCTATAGAAGTACCGCCCTGCACTACATGACATTAGAGCGTATTTCTTGCACATCGCCATCCCGTCAGTACATGTTGATAGTCGTGGAAGGTCATCACCCGGCCGCCAACATGTTGGAGTTGCGATACACGCAGCATCTCACGCGGTTGCAACACGCGCGAACCGTCCGCAAAACTCACTCGCTCTTAATACATAGTACTTAGGTAGTGACGAAGTAAAGAGCGAACCATAAAGTAACAATATTTATGATCCGTATTATTGTTTATGTGTAATGTTATCCGTCCGTTGTCCGTTGATTGTTCACTGTCCGCGAGTGGTGTGTGTGCGCGAGCCGGTGCACTTTTACCGCGCGCGTCCTTGCCGCGGCGCTCGGTGGTGACCACCCCGCACCACCCCCCGCACCCCTCCACACACACACACATACACACACACCCGCCGCGCCACTCACCGCGATGTAATTTTACCTAAAAACGTAGCTTATAAAGTGCGGACGTGTGATAACCGCAAATACATAATCAATAGCGAGCGTCGCGCGGACACCGACGCCGTGGGCCGCGCCACTCGACCGCTTTGGTAACGTACCCACTCACTCCATTGTCCGCGCAGTGTCGCCGCAGTGCTACCAACACCACCAACACTACCAATGCTACCAACACTACGCACATGCCGGGTGAGCGACTTCGCAATGTCTGCATGGTAGATCACATCTTTATTTTTCATATTTTTATTAATTAAATTGTTTGTTAACAACAAACTGGAGGGGTTTATGTATAATGTAAATACAATGTTATAGCACTACGCATTTAGGCAATTTTGTAATGCGTCAATCAGACAGCCATTAAACGCAAGGAAAACCGAGAGGCCCTTGCCGTCATGTCGGCGCGCGGTGCGTAGCGGCGGGGGCAGGGGGGGAGGGGCGAGACCTCCCTCACGTCAATCCTTACAAAGGCCGCGGCGGCGTACAAATTAAGTTTGACCTTTGTAAAGCACTTAACCGAAAATAGATCACAAGCGTTATTACGTTTCATGACCTTTAAAAAACTTTTAAATATCCTGTTTTCGCAACGCCCTTGCAGCGATGCACCTTTCACGAGGCTCGTGTGGTGCGAGCGCGCCGCCTGCACTACACGCACTCCTCGGGCGCGGGACACATCGGCAGCGCCGCCGTCCACAGCCCCTGTCGCTTGCATTTAGTTCGACAATGAGCCGGGCGCGCCGTGTGCCACACCGGGCCGCCCGACCGCGCCGGTTGTGCAACCGATGGAACAAGCCGTTCGTTACAAATACACCCATTATATTAATCACTGTGCATTTAGCCAACCAAGTAGCGCGCATGAAGTAAAGGGCGTCTCGATGTGTTTTGGGTTTTTTCCTCGTGCTGTGACTCAACGCTGGGGTCAGTGTGCGGTGAAAGGGTGTTGTGCAAACTCGCCAAACCCCACCGACGTCGCCCCCCCCCCCGCGCCGCCGTCCCGACCCCCGCGCCGCACGCTCCCCTCGGCGGTCCATAGGCTCGCCGTTGTTAATTTTATCGTAATTGCTTTCGATTTGAATGGCCGCGATCCACACATCTCAACGCAAGTGCGGCCGCGGGCGGCTTCTATAGCTTGCGTAACAACGCTTAGTCAGAACAAACAACTCAGCTCCGTATCTCGCGCTCGGGTCAATCTACCACTTACGGATATATTTGGAAACACAAATCGTAATATAAATTTAATATTATGGCGAAGTAGGTCGGTGCGTAATGTCCGCCCACGCAATAGCTATTAACCTTTACCATTTGATACTCGGTAACGAGCCCGGCACAATGTGAGCACTGTACCGGCGGCACCCGACGAGCGGCTCCATTGCATAACACCTCGCGCTCCCGTGCACGGTGCAGACGACTTCATCGTAGCGCAGTGTACATAGAGCGCAGTAGGGTGGCGCGTGGGGTTGTCCCCGTGTGTGGGCCGCACGGGGCGCCGCGTCCACGCCGCGGGGGCGCCGGGCGGGGGCGCGGGGGTTGCGACACGTGCCTCTGTCAAATTTGTCGTGATTTGAATATAATGGATCACCTCTGCTCTCTGGCCCATGAGCCCGAGGGGCCGCGTGCTGCGACACGGCGCGGCGCATAATGTGCGTGTCGCAACCGCGCCGCGACGCCTCGAGTGCAGCGCGACACAACAGCCGCGGCTCGGGAGTCCTCCATACACCCGCGTGCGTCACATCGTGCCCTGCTCTATGATCATATTACACAATAAGGCACGATGATGTCTGCGCTCGGGGCGACGCCGAGGTGTACAAAACGAAACGTACAACTGATAGGCAGCGGGCTGTGCACTGAGCTTGCACACAATCTGTGATCGCTCTGATTTGTGATTAACAAAAGAAAGTGGCATCAGTAGGTACGAGTCGCGATGTAGCCGGCTCCATGTGGCGCAGGGAGGGGGGGGGGGGGTTGTAGGTGCAGTGATTGCAGGCGCCTGCGCGACACTCGCTAACAGTGTTATTAGCTAATGCTCCACGGAACAGTGTGATGGTCGCCAGCACGCCTCATTATGCACGCGCTCACACCTCGCGCGCAAATCTTGCTCATTTAGAAAGTTCATTCGTACAGCATAAGTGCCGTCACAATACTTTACAAAGAGGGCCCCGTCACGTGTCGTTACAACACTCTTCCATTGTTGTTGGACTCTCGTCATACTGTTCCTGTATGACAACCAACCTTGCACGGTATAATTACGTTAAATTTGTGAAGATACTTTGAAAAGTCGCGTTGGCGATAAGACATCACATAATTGTGTAGCCCCTATTGTTGTCGCTCGAGCCACTCAATCACAGTGGTCATGCACGCTGGTCGCGCCAAGAGTTTTCCCTTTACATCATTTGATTTCAATGAGTATCTTAGAAGATATCACAGTTTAAAAATAATCATCAAGCGCGTTATAATTATGTACAAGGCGCCGACCGGCGCGTTACGGTTTGTATGATTTTTGGTATGGGCATAAATAGGACTTTAAGGAGTAAAATAGACTATAACTTATTTTCTTTCTGAACTCAACCCTGTAGTCTACGCGGACGAAGTCGCGGGCAACAGCTAGCGTATGTATATGTTAGCAAGTGTATCGAAAAGCCCTGGGTTAGAACCCCGAATGTAAAAAAGTGACATAGGATTTTTCCGTCTTCTCAACTGTGAGCTAGCGAGCGGCGCACGTGACACCGCGCCGGGTGCCGCCACAAGGACCCTGCACCGGCGCTTCCCGCTCGACACCCCCCCCCCGCACCCCACGCCGACCCACTGCACCCCGCCGCCCATCGCTTCCTGCTCCGCAATTAGTGTCATAGCGCACGCTCACCCTGTGTTACCGCACAATGCCGCATCAACATAACAATGTTTGAGGAACTCTCAACAAATTAAGTCCATTCTTTGTTAGTGATCGCAGCGCCATACAGTCACACACAGAGACGGAATGAGGCGCAAATTACACGCGGCAGACACATCTGCGAATTGTCCTATTAATCATAGTAGCTAGTGACACGCCTTATGTAATGCACTAGCGGTACAGAGCAGTGTGAAGTGTGACGCAACACGCGTCTACTGATCGATGAATTACATTTTTTCAAGTTAATCTTTCTGTTTTACTATATCGTTAGTAAGATTGAATCGGCAAAAAAATAATGAGTCACTGTTATAAAATATTATGAAACCAACTGTCTTTAAAATATTGACATACTTCGGCGTTCTAAAAATAGCGAGTAGCGACTTTTACTTTGCGCAATGTCATTTATAGAAATTGCATAAAAGACCTTTCAATAAGCAAGTGCATACATTACACAACGTCCGCGAATGTGCTCGTAGAAAATAATAAAGTAATAAACCTGCCCCGATTTGTTCAGCGAGACCATCGCGACGGCAGCCTGTTGTAATCTTAAACGAATCACAATGTAACAGTTTACGTAAAGCTAATCTGTGTGTCGTCGGCCATTGTGTGGTCGCGAGAGTTTCGGCGGCGATCATATTTCGCGTCTCTCATTGTATTCTTATCTGACAATCGCTTGTTTAGTTAACTTTGGCACTAGATGAGCAACGTGCCGCAAATTGTGCGTATTTATACTTCCACTCAAACGCTCCGTTAGTTTACCGTGACATTGGCAAAATTTTCAAAGTTTGTTTGGTCGTGTTTTCCATTATTTGGTAGTTTTCCTCTGAGTGGATCGGTTCAGTATGGAGTGTAGATCGGGCGGCGTGCGCCAGCGTGACGTGATGGCGGTCGGGCCCGAGTGTGGGCGGCGCGCAGGATGTGTCGCGCGGGGAAATGGGCCGGCGTCGCGTTGCGGAACCACACTCATTACCCTTATTCGGGGCGGCTACTTAGTCGCGCGGCCTTCAGCGATACCGAGAGAGTGCCATCGAGAGAGCGACGCCGAGAGAGCGCCACCGAGAGAGCGACGCCGAGAGAGCGCCACCGAAAGAGCGCCGGCCGCGAGTCTAGCGCGGGTTGCGCAAGGCGGCGGACAGCCCGCGTCTATTGCCCCTAATGTTACACCAATAAATTATGAAGGCACACGTTCTACGAAACTTTATTGCGGAGCAACAAAACCATAAAAATTAACATTTAGTTTGTAACAAAAATGGCATTATGTTATGCGGTGAGGCAACGATCGCAAGCAATTGTGCGGTTTGCCGGGAGTGGGAGTGAACGCCGCACATAGGTAGGTTTTTAAGTTTTATGCGGCCAAAATTATTTTACTTGCTAAAACTATTCTAAATGACATAATTGATAATGTAAAACAACTTTCTGTTGATTTTTTTAATTTTAATTCAAGAAAATATAATATTTATGAAAAAAAATTTCAAAAACCTAACGTGACATATATAAAAAAATATATATCATAAACGTACATTTTAAACGTTAGTGAGTAATGAATTGACAGTCGTCACATACTCCATGCCAATTCGTTACTCCAGATCCTCATCGTCCGAGGATTCTGGTGAAGCGGAATCTGGTTTGGTGGGTAAAAGCATGTCGAAAGTCTACGGAGAAATGGAATTAGACATTTTTTTTTCTCCTTCTTTGTTTTATACTAATACTGCTAATGAGCGGATCAGAGCTCAATAATAGTCGATTGTAAATGTCGCAGTTGCACTGTTCGCGGGAAAATTTTCTTGCGTAATTTTCTCTATACATGCGAAAGTGCTTATTTCGGGCCTCTTGAGCCTCCTCCGGGAATGGGCCTATTGGAAGGATGGAATTCTTTATTATGGCAGTACCATGTATGAGCACTTTGTGCAAAGTAGGGGTCATCGGGTGCCACCTATAATGCTTCACGTATAATTTGGCGGTATCTAGTGCGTATTCATCATATTTCTTGACATCAATAATGTATCCACTTGAAATCGTTTCTAAAATTACTTTGGCTTTGCATTTTATCGTAGAGAAATTGACGGGTGACTAATTTTATTCCGGATGAGCCAGGAAAACCTACGACGAAAAAGAAAATTAAAATGATTTGGAACATTTTTCAACATAACTTTTTTTACCCTACCTGCACCTACCTGCAGCTGATTTTTATCAAAATCATAAGAAAAGAGTATTAAGTATTATAATAAAAAATAATTTTGAGGCGATAGGAAGCGATAATATAACTAAATTACGTTTAAATTGAAAAATCAAGAATATTTTTTCAAGAAACCGTTGTATGTTTTAGAGGTTTAAAATAAAGTATTTTTTATTATACTAGGTTGACAATTTCTATAATAAATAATGGTATGTACCTGAAGAACTCGAATCCACATTGTTTACATTAATAACTCTCTTCAAATCAAAAATATTAACGACGAAAACAAGTCACTTTAACAACGTAAACAGCGAAAGCGCGGGCGCAGCGGGAGACTAACAAGATTCCACCACCTGCACACGTCCCCCACGCGGGTATTTAAGCCGAGAAGACCGGCTAATTATCACTTGTTCTATTGTTAACGTAGAAAAATATTCCATTTTGCATTTGTAACTAGTTTAAAATTTTCAATTTTGGCCGCATAAAACCCAAAAACCTACCTATGTGCGCCGTGTCCGCGAGTGTCCGACGCGTGCCGGACACGCGCCGGACACGCGCCGGACTCGCGCCGGACGTGAGCCAACCTCGCCTGCACTTGTTTGTTCCGCGACACGTCCACGCACCGGTCGACACACACTAAATATTTACAATACTGTTGTGAAGCCATCACGTTTTTTTATTTCGCCATACAAAATTTATCAGAATGGACACCTGTAGTTTTGTGAAGACCTATTGGCAACTTTATTCCTACACTCCTTTAAAAGCAACTCTAAATAGACATTGCACTATATGCCTGCACTATTTAAAAACAGTTCAGATTTATCTGTAACGTAATATCGTACTGTTTCATGATAGACTTTTAAATATTACGTTTACGGATGTAGAGCAGTCAGGACATGCCTATTAGACACGGCACCATCGTTCTCATCAGTGTTATCTGTCCGCAGTCATCTGTCGCTTGACTTGAAATTATTATAATTAATACGAATCATGCAGTAGTGAATTACCGCCATCCATGTGTGTGCGTGCGCGGTGTCACGTGACCTGTACACACACACACACACACATACACGTGTGCGATGAGCTCGCGCGTGATCTCCGCACGTGGCGTCGGTCGGCGCAATGTGCGTCTTCATACACTCGGCAATAACATTGGTGGCTGACCTTTTTATTTCCCCCGCGACCTTCAGAGGCTCACTACTGCTCCATCTCACGCGACGCGCACTGATGTAACCATTGTTATACTTAATTATATTACTACATACAATAGTTCGATGAGTTGGGACGCGTATATCTAATACCATGAGGTGTGATTGCCATTATGTCGCCAGTGGTTGTAGTAAAATAGCTCATGACACACATATATTTGTCTTGGATTAAGCGTCAGGTGATGCTGACAAATGATACGTCATAAGTTGGCGTCCATATAATGTGTGTGTGTGTGTGTGTGTGTGTGTCTCGCGCCGTGGCTCGTGTTCCCGCCCGTGTCCGCCCCGACGCTTCCGCCCTACAGTTGTCCACAACGAGCAATTAAGGCGAGCCCACGCAGCGGAACAGTGTCAACAAACAATCGGGCGCAGCGATAATGTGCCGCCACGTGCGCCCTAATGATACGGCGGCGACAAAGGAACACCCGCTCATTACGCCGACTCCGTGTGGCGCGACCAATGTCAAGGATAGCGTGCGGAAGTGCTTGTGTGGGACACCGCACCGCCGGGCCGTGCGTGTGGCGCGTGTCGTGTGGCGCTTGGCGGCGGCGCGTGGCTGTGGCGCGGCGCAGAGTGTCGGCGCGGGCGTCACGCTGCGCTCATTTGTAGTTTATTGCAAGTATCGGCGATGGTTAGAGATCCGTTCTGTCACAATTTGCGAAATTAATTTCGACACGAGCGCGTCGAGCCGATAATGTGCGCGGGTGAAGGCGGCGACCTCGCGGCTCCGACAAGGGCCTCCAAAATTATAGGCACCTTTGTATCATGGCGCACGATAAAGCAAGGCGGTGTTGCGAAAATTATGTGATCAAAATGTTAATATTTTAGATTACTCATATCGACCGGATTACGATCTGCATTGCGTTAACTGTACACACACACACTTGCGCGCAAGGAACCCAAAGCGCCGAGCCGCGAGTAACCCGACACATCCACACTGCACACATGAGCGAGTTTGCTCTTAAACAAGTGCTTAGGAAATATTGTGGCGTCGAGTGAGAATTGATTAGTATTTGCATAACATTACACTAATATTAAAGTAGCGCTAGCAAGTGTGAGCGGTGCTGCAGTGTGTGCCGGGGTGCGGGCTCTGCTCCCGGGCGGCGGCCCGCGCGGACACTCGCGCCGCCCAGCGAGCCTGCGCGCGCGGGACATACACACGTTCAGCCGACCTTTATGTAACTACGTCGCCACTACACTGTTAGTATTGGGCAGGTGAACGATCCGGTTTCTGTTGACGGCTTTGACCTCTTTATTAAGCCGACTTGTAATAAATTGCCGTTTGATTTAGTAATTTAAAAATATTCATGCTGCTTATAGCATATTTCGTAACGCAGTTAAGTAGCGTTCATTAGTGAACGGCAGTGATTAGTTTCTCACAGCTTTAAGTATTATTTATGTCGCTAATTTCTTCTCACCGTACAATGTTTGTGCCGTTCACTTGCAAATAAATTGCATTGCACCAGACATTTGTTCTGCGTCCGAGAAGACATCCAAATACCTCGGGTGTAGTTGAAATCTTTCTTCAATAATGTAGAGGTAGATGTATGTAGGTAAGTGACTGTTGCGCGGAGGACACACGGTCCCGGCGTGTTGCCGGCAGTGAGGTCGGCTCCACCACACTCGCCTACAATAATATACACAACTATGCAAAGCTGAGATTCGCCGCCAACTGCTGACGTATACTTGTCCTAAGGATGTTTTCCTTGGTCGTTAACGTGCGTGATAATCCATTGAGTAAACGGGTATACGTAGATACGTACGTAAATGTAGTTAGCGATGCGGTTACAGAAATGATTCACACATTGACTCGGCCTCGCAACTATTAAATAACAACTCATTTACGCCGTACGAATAATTGAGTGGTGAAGTTATTGTGTTCATTAATTTATCTGTGTGCGTTGACTCCGCGCCGCCCGTACAGCGCCGCAGACAAACAACACAATTACAACGATACTCGTACTCAATGTACACTGTGCAGTACATTTAGTAGATGTTGTCGACGACCTTCAGTTCGTTTTCAGTGGCGCCGCATGCCAATACTCTGAATGTGGAGAGTGCAAGGAGCGCGTCCGTGCGACCTAGAGAACCCCAAACATGTGAATGTTTAAGTAAAGCGCTCACGTTTCGACATTATTAGCGTTACAAAACGGACTAGTTATGAGTTATGCTCGTACATATCACACACACATACGCACACAAATAGACGTAGGTACATGTATGTGTGTCTGTGTGCCGCTGGTGGTGGAGGCCGGCGCGCCCTCGCCGCACAATTCGTTCCACACCTTCCGACGTGTTATTAAATCATTATAATATAATGAAATTAGGCATGTGGGGCGAGGGGTGCTGTGTGTACATACACATAATGTTAGGTATTGAAGTGAAGGGGGGAGATTGCGCGAGCGATGTTTCGCAGATACGTGGCGCCGCGATAAATCAAATTATATGTGTATAAAGGCCCTGAACTTAATTGGTCTAAGCGTGCAGTGAACCGGCTGTACCTACCGATTGTGGAGTAATGTAAGGAGCGGGTGTGGCGGACGGCAACTTGTCGGCTAGTCCCGGTGCAACCCGTCGCTCGCGCCCTCACTGCGGGGCAGCGGGCGGCGCGAGTGTGGGCGGCCGGGGCGCAGCCGAGGGCGCACCACCGCCCACATACTCGCGCTACACTCGGCTTGCAATGCGTACAACACACCAACACATATACACACGCACACACGCACGCGTGCGGGTACTGTGCCTAATATTTATATAGCACTGGTAGGGGCGTTTGAACTCATTTGCGACACAGCCCACGAGAGCGTCTCATACGGAGGCTCGTTGCAACAGTTCGGACGTCCCTAGCCAGTGCTCCGCATGTTTCACGTCGCATTCCATGGAGTAACGTTTTTGTCCGTTGGCAGGTGACATAAAGTTCGCAAGTTCAAGAAGTAATAGCAGTCAGAAGTAAGGAGAGTGCACGATGAGGTCGTCCCTGTTCCTGTTGGCAATTATGTCAGTGGTGGGCGTGTTCACCGCCCCCGCCCCCGAGCCCGCGCCCGTCGCCAACCCCGCGCCCGCCCCCGAGCCGGCACCCTCCGCAGACGACCGGCCGGAGATCATCGAGATCATCGCGCCCGCCGCCAGCGCACAGGTACCCGCCGCTAGCACTGCGCCGCACAGTCTCACCTACCGGCCCACCACTCTTTATCATTTAGATATTATTTCACAACAAAAAATACATATGTGATTGTGAAGCATACCAAATTATTGGTGTGTGTTGTAAGAATCATCGGTTGCCTACTGAATCGGCTGCCATGTGTTAAGTGTACATATCATGCACACAATTAGTACAGAGAGCCGACGTGCCGAGGAGTGTGGAGGGTGCGCGGCGATCCATTGCGTCACCACATAAACACTTTCCATCCATTTTCCTCAGATAGCGTTGTGCAATGTGGCGCGCATTCAAAATCAAACTCGCACACACGCACAAACACATACATGTGTGCCTGTACACACACACACACAATACACCGGCATTAGGTGTGCTCGAGCATATTGCGGCCAATAAAACCAATACGTTGTAGCGACAAGTATTCGGAACTCACGCTCAGCGCATTGGGTTCGGTGTCATTCATGTGAAATAGCTTAGGGATTTGTTGCGAGATGGTCGTTTTATCCCTGTGACCTCTTGTATGGCGAGCCCAGGCACCACTGGGCGCTCTCGCTGACCTACATGGAACAGGAAAACGACCGGTACGGTGTTGGAGCGCCGACACATGCTCCCAATACATACGGTTTTTGCCGTCGGACAGTTAGTGCGGTATGTCGCAACTGTTACGTGGTCGACGACTTTACTAATGCTTCAGCTGCGATTACGAGAATGTGACTACTGTGTTCCTCTCTGTTCTCCCACCTCATCGTATAGAGCAGTCTTTCCCAAAGTGGGCGATAACGCCCCCTTATGGGCGCTGGAGGTCTCAAGGGGGGCGGTAAGAGACCCAGAAAGAAAATGGGGGCGTTGTGTAGAGCCTAGAGGCCTGGGGGGTGATTTGTAATTTTATTTAGCTAGGAGCGACAAAAATTGGTAGATACGCGCCCAAAATCGGTATTAGATCGCAATATGACCATACTATGCAGTTCTTTTTTTTTTTAGAAGAATCTTGGGTAATAGTGGTGAAAAGTGGCCACTACTGTCCAGAGTGGCTCTTGTTTTTTTTTTATTATTTTTTTTTTTAGGATGACGGTAAAATAAATAATTTATTTTATTTTCATTTGTGGTTTCGTGCGTTTGAATGGGGGCGCTAAAAATGTTTTATTCTCAAAGTGGGCAGTAGACAAAATATGTTTGGGTACCACTGGTATAGAGCCTGAGATAAAATTATGTACATGACTACACCTTCACACCACAACAGGAGCCGTCGTGTGTGTGTGTGTGTTGTGTGTGTGTGCGACGGAGCGTGCGCGCGCGAGGAGGTCGCGTGCTCGCCGCGCAATTACTTGCAATCTATCAATATAATAATTGCATAATGAGCGTACTTTGGTATGAGAATAGTCATTTGTGTCATTGTTTGAGCGCCGCCTCGACACGGCGACTGCAGCCCGCCACTCGGCGCCGAGGCCGCGCCCCGCGGGTCACACGACAATGGCCCGCACATCACCATCACCGTTCTCTTAGAAAACAAAATTGCCTCCACATTTATTACACAATAATTAGTGAACATGGCACCTGGCCGGCGACGACTCGCGGCACGTTCGCGTGTCGCAACGAGGCTCCGCAGCGAGCTCCACTTGACCCCAGGGAGCACGGCCACCGCGTGATCTGTGCCCGCGAGCCGCGCCGACCTTGTGCCTAATAGTCGACCATTTGTCCAAAATAGAACGCTTACTCTGTGTGTATGCACAGTCCTTGAGTGGGCTAGTGGCCGGCCCGCGGCTGCGCACGGCAGGTCCCACTAACCCGGCCGCGTTGTGTTGCAGGAGACGCTCGCGACGCTGAACCTGGGCGCGCCCGGCTCCGAGCTGAGCGAGCGCAACAAGCGGACCATCGGCATCCTGCGGCAGCTGTTCCCCACACTCACGCAGGTACCGCGCCCGTTCCATGCCCCCGCGCACCACCCGCGCCCGCCCGCCCGCGGCGCGCTCTCTAACAGATTCACTCGTGTGCTATTGTTCCGCAGGCTGACACGTTCGGTAGCTAAGGCCGGTATATGTTCTAGATAATCGATCAGAAGGTACAGCAGATAACTGGTTGGGTGCTGCAAACGTTCGGCCCGATATTCCTGCGCGCTTTCCTCGGCGGGAACCGCTCGGGAGGCAACAACAACGGCGGCGGCGGCACCATCGAGCTCGACGATGACGATGACGACGACGATGACGATGACGTCACCGTCACGACCACCACCTCCACCACCACCAGCACCACGGCCGAACCGGAGCGCCGCAAGCGCGCGCTCTTCTTTTTGCCGGTATGGACGAGCTATCGCACTAACCCCAGCCTGCCTTGGGGCGGCAGTGCGTCCATCGTCCATCGTCCACCGCCATCGCATCGCATGGTCACGTCACTCACCCATCGCCGTCACGCCCATCGATCACCGCCACCCACCCCTGCGCGCGCTGACCTTGCGCTTGCTTACAGACGGCGCTAGCGGAGGAGAACCAACTGCTGTCGGGCGCGGAGTCGCAGCAGGCGGAAGTGCGCGTGGCGTTCGGCGAGGCGGGCGGCCAGCAGTCGGACCAGCAGCCCGCCGCCAGCGAGGACCAGCAGACGGCCGCGCAGACCGCCTCCATCGACGAGATCTCGCTCGACGACGCCGACAACAGCGAGGAGAACAGGAACAAGAGGTCAGACACACACACACACACACATAACCTTGTTAACAAATATGTATGTCCTAAATATGGTGCACGCGACCTGACCTATAATCTTAATAAGCCCGCGCCATCTGTGGGGCATCGTATTGTCCTTAGTCGCTCCCATCCCACTCGGGCCGCGCCTCCGGTGCACACCTGCTGCGATACTTGACACCGCAGCACAGTGCCGCAGCTCAGTATCTCTCATTACATTGCAGAAGCTATTATGAGCGACGTGTGAGTGGCAGACGCCTGTGTTCTCGGCAGTAGCTCGACACAGAGTAGAGTGAGCGGGCGGCTCGGTGTCGCAACGTGGTGCTGGCGCACACAATGCGCGCCGCGATCACACTGCATTTGTGATTTTTTGTCATATTGTTCAATTCGCACGTTTCCAATCGAGTCGCGTGGAGGGCGCGCGCCGACTCCCACCGAGTGAGGCAACCTGCGGGGCGTGCGACTTTATCTCCGCCACTAATTACTACTGTATCTCGTTGTCGCATCTCACACTAAGCCAACACACAGCTGTTATCACATAAATCTACTCAAGTTTGAGTTTTCTTCGATTGTAATTTATTCATTATACCTACGATGTCGCTTGCCACAAAAATGTTTCACAGGCAACAAAGAATTCTGTCTACGGGTGTGAAAGCGTGCACATAAATGGTGCTATAACTATTAAAATACAGCGAAAAGTCGAACACAAAAAAATCTCCTAACCTTCATTGGTTAGTGAACTCTGGTGAACACGTGTGTGCGTCCCGCCACGTGTTGCGGAACAAAGCGCGGCTGGTGGCTGTTGTCGCGCGTCGCTGGACAATGAGCTAGTAGGCTCTCATGCGGTGTGTCTGCTTGTTCAGGTTCCTGAGCTTCGGCGGCTCCGGCGGCGGCTCGGGCGGCGGCTCCGGCAACTTCCTTTTCGACATCATCAGGGTGAGACAATAGCACCATCTCCGCTACATTATATTCCAATACCAAACTTATCTTTAACATAACAACCTAACGGAATACATATTAAAATCATTCATAACGTTCTTCACAACATTTCTCATAACCATATTCTTTTTTCTATCAGCCTGCTAACTTTGACTTCTGTGTTAACGCTACTTTCTGACCGTATTATGATGAATGTGTCGCAACATGAACAAGCGGCACTAGGTGTATGTGACACCCGTGTGTAATGGTGGAGCGCGAGCTGGCGCGACCGCGGGCGGAGTGTGCGAGTGTAGAGGTTTGGTTTGCAGCGTCCGGCGGAGTCCGTGGCCCGCGCGGCTGGCTCGGCGTTCCGCCTGTTCGCCGGCACCGACTCGCTAAACGTGGGCCTCACCGCCTCCCACACCGCCACCCTGGACCCCAACGACCCCCAAGTACACACATACCATACGCCGCACCTACTTCAGTAGCGCCACACAGTAGACAACCCTACACGCGACGCCTCCGAGCAGGGCGCCGCCACTCCACCACGACACAACACGACACTCGTAGATTCACAAGCTCGCTCATTGTAAACTCTCACCAAAACTCTGCCAAATACATGTACCACATAATAACCTTCCTTCCCTTGTTCGTGTTGAAATTCCTTCGCCGCCAATTGGCAAGCGACTCCAGCCGTTTCCACCGCACGTTCCAGCGGGCAGCGAACTTATCGGAGCTGAAACGAACGTCGAGCAATATCCTTCCTTTCTATATAATTTCATTCGTATTACTAATAATAACGTTGCTAGTAATTAACTTAATAGTAGTGTAGCAAGTAGACATTTGTAATAGCGCTTAAATTTAAATAAATCATAATACATGACCTCGGCGACCGCAGTGCAACAATCTAAACTGGCCAACAAATAACAAAAATCTATTGAAAGTATTAGTGCAATGTATTTTTGTGTATTGTTAGAAATATGTTGTAATTGTTGTGGCGCCGGAGTGACGTATACCTATGTGGCGCCAACCGGCGATGTGCGCCTGCGCCGCCCTAGAGGCCACTTGTAGTGTGCATAGTGCTTAGTGTGTAGTTATTATATAATTTATTTAACATTAAGTTAGACGAAGAGCAACGGCCGAGTGAACGCAGAGTACTCAGCTTTCATGTACATAGTCGTTACGCAAGTATCATAATAGCACCGGTCACGTCGGTGTATTCGCATTCCACCCTCATCAACAAGACGGCGCGCGGGCGGTCGCGGGGCCGTCGCCGCACCGCCGACTGCGCAACCGGCGGACGTGACTGCTTTCATAATAACTGCTCATGTAATATTCACCATCGAGCGACACTTTAAACATTAGATACATCATTTCCTCGATATCGTTACCTTACACCGGTGACCAAATTTTTATACGAACGACGCATGAAAGTGAAATTAAACGAGTCGAGCGACCGTGACACACATTCTGACCGGCCGTTGCCACTTCACATAAAATGATATTACGTCAACTCGCCATGAGGAAATGTAAAGGCTTAGACGGCGCGCGGCGAGCTGTGCTGTTCCCTCGGAGACCCGTAGTAAGGCGAGCGCCTGTGTTTCAGCTGGTAGCGGGTTCGTCTACCTCGAGCGGCGACGCCACGCCCGAGGGTGACGACGGCGCCCCCAAGGGCGACAACCTGACCGAAGGAGTGCCTGGCCCCATCACGAGGCTATTCATCATCGCCAACCGCGGCATCGCAAACCTCATCCAGGACCTCATCCTCCGCATCGCGCAGACCTCCGAGAGGATAGTGAACTTCAAGGCGCGACTCATCACCTCCATCATTTAACGTGATGTAGAACAATTAGTGTAGGTAGGGTAGGGGTGGCGGCGGCAGCGCGGGGCCTCGCGCCGCCGGCCCGGCCGCCCTCCGCCGGCACCGCGCGACCCCGGCTCGACTGTTTTAGTGCAACTTAAAACGGTCGTCAGCTCCGACGAGACCCGTCCGTCCGCACGCGACTCGACGCCGACACCTTGTACTCACTCAGACAAGCGATTCGCAACCGAGTGCCGCACCATTCAATGAAATTAAGTATTAATTTATTTATTGTAAGAGTAAATTTGGTTTGGAGTGTGTGCGGGCGGGCGGCCGGGGCGGGCGGCGCGCGGCTTCCGCGCACCTAGTGAGAGGCGAGCGGCGCTCGTCGCGGCGGCGGCGGCGGCGCGCTGGCGGGCACCGGGCGCCGGCCACCGGCCACCGGCACTCCGGGCACAGCGCGCCGCAGCCGCCGTCGCTCAACTGCTCAAGCTTTTTTTTATACCGTGACATTTTCGATTCGTTTCTATGTTTGTAAATATGTATCATAGCGGAATTTGTAATGAAATAAATAGTTAAATTATTTAAATCGTTTACTTTCAATCGACTTCATTGCGACAGCTATCATCATAACCAACATACAAAATCCACTTCATCGACGAAAAAGACACGCTCGATATATCAGGAGTAATTATTAAGGAACGAGTCGATCATCTTGGCGACGCAGCCGACGCAGCAGCGGCGCCGGTCCGCGCTGCAGGTGGCCGGTGGGAGGTGGCGGCTGTGTGCGGCGGGCGCCGGACCGAGCCGGGCCGGCGGGTGGCGCGGCTGGGCCAGCCGGGCGGCGGGCGGGGGCGCGCTCACTCGCACGCCGGTGAACGCCGTATTTACTTGCGCACAATACTTGTACTCTCTGCAAACAAACATCATAAACTTACGTATCATGTATGTACTGTACCCTGGAACTTGTTGGCGATCGTAAATTTGTACCACCACGACAAATTAAACAAAAACGATGTTACAGGAGCAAAACTACGTCGCCCGCCAATCTCTGTACTGCTTCTAATGATTTGCTATCGGAATGGCCCAAATGCACCTTCCGAAGTGATCATCGAAACCAGCCAATTTCAGCCACACGCGCCAAAATATATCGCCGGACAAACAATACCTACTCATGAACATTATCAACTTTAACTAAGGAATTATAAAACTAGGCTATGATAAAACAACGTGATGGTCTTTAAAATAAACATGTATGCTCATATGTGCGTTAACAGCAAAAGAAACATTTGCAACCAATTACAGTATGCACACTTCTACATAGCACATCAGCTGAAGGATCAAATAATGGTAAAATATTGGCACAATTTATTTCAATCTAAACGCTTACCGTAGAACTTTAGATAATGTCTGTGAATTTGCCTTCATAAAGAAATTTTAAATAAAAATATAACAAAAATATAAAATGATGTCAGTGTTATAAAAAAGCTGACATTGCTAATTCTATATAAACATTTTTTTCATCATAAAAAAGGATTATTAATATCAAATACAATACTTACAACCGAAACAGACACCGACCATAGAGGGCAGCACTTCCAATCAAAACACATTTCTGAGTACTACTAATTAAAATAAATTAAATAAATAAATACACCCAACAATCACAGACATAGCTCTGAACCCACACTAGGTTACAAAAACCGTATCGTGGGTATCAGACACTACGAAAGTCTTTTTCGGTCTCTCAAACACCCGGACCCGAAACAAATATTTGTGGATCACACAAAAATTTACCTCGGTGCGGGGATCGAATCCACTGCCTCATGTTTCGCAGGCTGGCGTCTAATCAACTGCGCCACGGGCTGTCAAAAATGAAATGAAAAATATTAGACTACTTACTCTTAAAAGTCAATAAAATTATTATTATATTGCAATGTAGTTACAATTATTGTTACTTACGGAGTCGGTGCCAATAATGTAAGTACCTAGTAATACATCCTCCTTTTTTTTGAAGTCGTTAAAGAGGCACCACTCGTTTAAAAATACAAGGAGGGAAAACATATACGCTTAATTTACTTTTCCAACAAATAAGTAGCTCATAATGCTTCTTGGTTTCACGGTACGTGTGTGTCGTGTGATCTAGACGTCCCGGGTTCGATTCAGTTAGCCGGGCAGTATTATTGGGTTTATCATTAGACAACTCTTAGTAGCAGCGCGGAGTCCAGAACATCATCGGCCCATACACGTTCCACTGCTGGGCACGGGCCTCCTCTACCATCCAGTATTCCATGTAATAAGTAGTAGTAAAGTAGGAGTCCAAAAATGTGTCTAAAAATAGTACTTCCAAAATTTGTATTTTTATGCATTTATTACATCTGTAGCATTTTATTTGTGGGTCAGCCTCCTCAACAAACATCCAAACAAGGAATATTTTTATTTTTAAAATAAGCTTGATATGCAACCAGGGGCTTGACTTTTACAATCTCATTCATGCTCACTGGAAAGACAGGGTCCTCCAATAAATTGCTGCAAACTACAAGTCAATTAAATCATCTACAGAATGAACCTACAGAGACCTTCATCAATGCGCTTTATTTGTTTATTGGATTCTTCTAATGGCAATGTGTTCGTAATCATCATAAATATTATCTGTCCAAACTATCGATCATGGTCACTAATAGGGCTGCCAGATTGTATAATTGGATACAAAGGCATATGTTCACATTTTATCAATAATTTGTGCATTTATCATCCTAAAAAAAAAAACCAAGAACTATTTTGGAAGGCCCATTTTCCGACCATTTGATTAACTGTTAGCCTAAGAAAAAAAAAAAACAAGAGCTGCATATGGTGCAATGGTTATGTATAATGCGATCTAATTTTGTATAACTGCAAATACTAAACCGTATAGCTGCGATTTATTTGCTGGCAGCCCTGGTCACTATACGCCTGTAGCACAATACAATTTTATAAATAAGAGATATTACAACTAAGAGATGGCGCTAATTCAATTTTTACCATTTTTTTCTGGGCGCAGAATTGTCTCTACCTAAGAAATAAAATTAAAGTGAAAAACTATGGTTATGTATTTATTTACCAAATTTCATAAAAATATACTCCTATGCGAAATTCACGCATGATTTTTGTAAATAAATAGGTATACCGGTACCATTGACACGTAACAGAGACTGTCAGTGTCAGCTATCAAGATGTCCAGTGTCACATCAATGTGACAGATGATATCACCCGGTTTTGTATCGAGAACTTGATCAGCTTATTTGAAGTCTGTGTGTTTTGAAAATGTGTTACTAATACTTCCCGTGAAACATGGCACTGTACGAGGGTATAGCTCTAATACAAGAAAAGCAAGCCGTTGTACTTGACCTCGGCACCGAATACACCAAGTAAGTTCATCGTTCAAGAAGCGAAACATGACAGTCGCTCATATTCGGTGTAATAATATAAAAATATTCGGTGAGCCTCGCTTGGGATTTACAAATGAAAAGTTTTTTATTTTACTGCTACGGTTTGACGTTTAGGACCCAATTCTAATTGCTAAGACATCTTTGGAATACCATAGAAATTTAGTTGTAATCTAGTCAAATTGAAGTTAAATATTCCCCTACTTATTAAGCATAAATAAAGTAAGATTTCAAACTCATTTAGTGAAGTCTTTCTATGGATTAACCTGCACCCAACTAACAAAGAGTTAGAATTGGAGCAAGCCACAGCTTATCGGTCCTATAATATGAACAAAATGTTGTATGAGCAAATCTTAGAATAATTATTACCAATTAGGCCAATTAAATACCTTGTAATCATCAAACTGGACCATCAACAATCTTTCATACAAAACGAAACAGTTTCTTCACTTAGGTTTTGCACCTGCATTTTGCCAGGTCAGTATCAGTCCTACTTAATTGGGGGCGAGCCTATTGCAATTTGTATGGGCTCATTTCCAGACTCTGTGCTGCTCTTGAGAATTATGTAATGAAAAAATCTTATGTCACTGCTCAGCTTGGGAATGAACCTAGGACCTCTGGATTGCAAAGCACATACTTGTGCCACAAGACCATGAGGCAGTCTGCATTGTATATCTATCATTTTAATAATAAAAGTGGACATAAGCCCACCTCATGCTTGTCAGGAAGAGATCACTTAAAGCAATGACACTGTGATTTGTATGTTTTTGTATATTTTTATTCATTATGTTTTTCTTCTAATATGTGTGTACCATTTGTTTTGCATTGTATAATATTGTAATGTCTCTAGTTAAGCTCTACCTACCATAAGACATAAATAATGAATGTATTAGATTTAAAATAATAATGCTGAATTCCTTGTACATTTAAAGGAATTTGTGATTAACAACCCAAATAATTGAAATTTGTCCTAGCAACCCTTATCTTCTAGTGTGAATATTTTTAGTTAATTGTACTAAAAGACACTAAAGTAAAAATTGTTTTCTAAGGTTTGGTTTCACGGGTGAGGCTGCCCCGCGATGCATTGTGCGTTCGGAGTTCTGGTGTACGACTGAGCGACGCTACAAGAAAGTGCACGACTACAACACGCCAGAAGAGCTCTATGACAATCTCGTGCACATGCTGCATACACTCTACTTCAGGTTAGAAAAGCTACTATCTTTTTGATCATTGCCTAGGTATTCTTGCCAACTGAATACATAACATTGAAAAAGCGTCCATGATAAATTAAACACATAACTCAGAACATTTTAATAAAGATAGAAGTTTACAGCTTTCCACAAACTAATTTCAAAGATAAATTAATCTATGAATTATTTCAAGGTTTAAGAAAAGCCCAAGACAAAATTATGCATGGAGAGAATAAATAGATATCATTTGTGTTTATTTATAGGAAGATTATCCAAATATCTTTAAAAAAAATAGTTACGTAATGTAAAGAAATATTACATCTAAAGGATCATCCATAAATTACGTCACATGAAGTTCGTGATTTTTTAACCCCTCCCCCATCCTTGTTACAGCTAAGACAAGCTTGCACCACTTATATAGTATTGTTTATTTGAAATCAAATGTTAACAAATTGTAAATGATTGCAAAGCATTCAAATTGTGCACGAGGTGCAGAGCAACTAATTATGTTACTTCACCTGTGTTATGATTACAGGCACGTGCTAGTGAATCCGAAAGAGCGAAAAGTGGTTGTGGTAGAGTCGTTGTTGACGCCCACACTGTTCAGGGAGACTCTTGCTAAAGTTCTTTTCACACACTATGAGGTAACACTTAATTTAGTTGTCCATGAGGTGCTCACATAATGTACGAGTTGATTGTCATTACCTTTGTACTTATGTTGTAGGTGTCTGGCGTGGTTTGGGCAGATAGTCCCCGTCTGTGCGCCCTGACTCTGGGCACTCCCATCACGCTGGTTGTCTCAATCGGTGCTAAAGAAGCTGAAGTTGCTGCTGGTGAGTGTTAATTCTTACAAATTTGATAACCAAATAGAGTTGAATTCATTTAGATTGCATAAAAAAAATAGTAAGACAGGTGGTGGTCAGAACTCTTAATAAATTTTCCTTTAGGTGTTGCTAGAGTAGCTAGTTATGGTGGGATATATTGTTGATTTTTTTTATATCTCAGCATACTGTACCCATTGCAACTCGTAAGAATGTACAGTGGTACTCATTAATGCGACCCCTGTGCAAGTTGAATGTGTAATTTGTAATGTGCGTGCGTGCGCAGTGGTGCACTCGTGCGTGGTGCTGCAGGCGCTGCAGTCGCAGCCGCTGGGCGCGCGCGCCGTACACGCCGAGCTGGCCGCGCTGCTCGACCACGACAACGGCGCCACGCTCAGCCTGCCCGACCACGTCATAGAGGACATTAAAGGTACACCACTTTCTTATATGGCTGTGACCTCAATCTTTGATTTGTCTATCCTTTCCTAGCTGATCAATTCATTAAATAATTCCTTTATTAAGCTTTTATTAAGCTATAATGACAAGAGTTTAATAAATGTATGACAAAAAATAGTCGCCTTTCGTTTTGGTTTGATTGGTCGTGTGCTTGTAGTGGGACAACCAAGCGGCGTTCCTCGCCTTATACAACATACTGTCTGATGCGATCCGAATGTTATTGGTGGGTTCTGTGTGGTTGTGTTGCAGTGAAGACGTGCTTCGTGTCGGGGGGCGCGCGGGCGGCGGCGCGGGCGCGCGGGGAGGAGGTGGCGCCGGCGCGTGACGTCACGTACCCGGTGAGCGCGCGCGCCGCCGTCACGGTGTCGGGGCGCACGCGGGAGCTCGCGGCCGAGGTGCTGTTCCACAGAGACAACGAGTGCGCCTCGCTGCCCGACATCGTGCTGCAGTGCATCATGCAGGTACACACACACACACACACACACAAAAATATATCGCGCAACGCGGACAACAGAATAAGTCCCTCGCCAACACCTCCGCGGTCCACGAGTAGTAGGGCTGTCAAGTTCTCACACTGTGTGCCCTAAGTTTACATTTGGGCGCATGTGCAAATAAACTCATTCTTTGCTTTGTCTCCCCTTGCGGTCTCCGAGGTTGATTTATGATTCTTGAACTGATGAAAACAAACAAAAAATTTCTTTTCTATAAAAATTAATGCATGTTTTATACAATCGTAAATTATAAATTCCCTTACGTGATGATCTTTAAAAAGTTGTGTGTGAGCCAAAGGTTTCAGAGCCGTACAACCAATTTTTAATAGGTAGCGCCACTGTGATTCGAACCCTGTAGGTGACGCTGCTTTCAGACAGTTATTAATTAAATTCTAAAGTCTTTACAGCACGAATATTGACGATGTTTTGTGTTGATTGCAGTGTCCCATCGACACGCGCAAGGCGTTGGCGGAGAACATCCTGGTGACGGGGGGCACGGCCGCCATGCCGGGGCTCACGGCGCGGCTCGCGTACGAACTCAGGCACCTCATCACGCAGCCGCCGTACGAGTAAGTATCCCTCCACTGTCCGCCTGCTAACCTGCCCGTGGACCAACACACTGCGGGTTCGAACCCTGCACCAACGTCTTATCAGATATATAACATTTTTCACTGTTGGTTTCCATTTTATTAAACTTTGTAATCGTCGTGATGACCTCGACGTTAAGGCACGCAGTTGAAAATCTCGACGCCACTGATTTTAATCTCAGACACACACCTCTAACTTTTCATCATCACTTCTTCTTCTTCATCAACCCATATACGCCCACTGCTGAGCACGGGTCTCCTCTACCATTGAGAGGGTTTAGGCCATAGTCCGCCACGCTGGCCTAATGCGGGTTGGCGGACTACACACCTAAGAAATTCCTAAGAACTCTTAGGTATGCAGGTTTCATCACGATGTTTTGTTTCACCGTTAAAGCAAGTGATAATTCAATTTGAATACACACATAACTTCGAAAAGTCAGGGGTGTGTGCCTGGGGTTCGAACCCGCGACCGCCGAGATTCTCGACCGCGCGCCTAAACAACGCCTGCTTACTTCAACGTAAAGATTCTCAGCAGTTCCTTAAACTTGTAGTCCGCAAACCAGCACTAATCCAGTGCGATGGACCAAGGGCCAACCCCTCAGTGTATGGAGGCCCTAGTATGCGCGTGGTTCCGCAGGTCGCGGCTGCACGTGCGCTCGCTGAAGTTCCACCGCGCGCCGACGCCGAGCAACACGGTGGGGTGGTGCGGGGGCGCGGTGTGCGGCGCGGGGGAGGCGGGGGCGGCGCGCGCGCTCTCGCGGGACGTGTACGCGCGCGAGCGGCGCCTGCGCGACTGGGTGTGTCTGCTCGACAACACGCCGCCGCACCACCCGCAGCGCCTGCACGCAGACATATGAGCGACGCCATGCGCACTCGCACCCGCGGCGAGACTCTTACCTGGCTTATGGAATCACTGATACTATTCATTTCACGTCGAATGAACTAAGCAAAAAGGCACCACTAAAATGTCGAATGGTTCGTCGACATAGTATTAAAAACTGGTCAAGTATAAAAAGTAACCTCTATAAAATCTTATTTATTTTACATTAAAACAAAATATTCCTTACCCGTGTGTTTCATTATTGGAATTTATGGAAAATGCATATGCGAGAACAATTCAAATGATGAGCGTTGAGCTCACCTAATGGGCTTTTTTTGACTTCTCCCATTCAAAATAATACAGCTTAAAGTCTATAAAATCTATAAAATCAAAATATTATTAAAGTCTATAAAATCAATCTACAGTCATGGAACTACAATTTTATAGTTATGAACATAAGATGTGATAATATTTTGTATTACATGATCAATTATCTATGGTTCTTAAGTATCCATAATAATCAAGTATCGACGACAGGTATAATATATTAAAAATGAACTCCCTTATTAAGGAGCCATTATTTATGGATGGCCCCTAATAAACTTTGACATAGGGTTACTTTCTATTTAAGAAAAAGCAGTGTGCTATATAGTTTAACATGTTCAAAAACGTGTTAAATAGAAATAAAGCTCCAAAAAATATGTGCGATGGCTCATTCGATTCGGAATGACGTCTAGAAAAATGTTTTTTAAGGGTATTCAGTTAAAAGGTATTCAGTTTTTCGTTAATAACTTTAAAAATAATAATATTTAAGGAATTTTAAAAAAGATCCTGAAAGAGGAGGAAATTTTCAATAAAAAAGAACTAACTCCCGGAACTCTATCTATATTATTTATAATATTTTTTTAACACTGAAAATAGGGCTCCGCGAGGGCGTTACGACATAGAAGCGCCACCTAAAAAGCCGGTATATCACCTAAAACAATTTATTTTTAATATTAAATGACAATTTAAAAATTTGAAAAAAATTTGGTGAAAGAAAGAAGAGAAAGAAAAAAAAAATTTAGACCTACACGAAATCGATCACGTGAGCAGTTTCGAATTATTTATCACGTTTCGACCCATGTTTCTTTGGAAAAGTTGTTTAGTTTCATGGTCTAAACCACCTATTTTAAGTTGATGGGAGGTCCAAAATTAACCCAGTATGTAAAAATTAAGGTTGAAAAATTAAATAGTTTTATCTTTAAAACAGTTTTTATTAAGAAAAAAGAGCACAGCCATGATCATAATAGTGTTCAGTAAAATTATCGACATGGAAATCGATATGAACGATGTTACGTCCCTTTCCGTCCGACCGATGTAACATTGTACAAGCGTCTATTTTTTTCAGTGTTCCTATTTTAATTTTATTTTTAAGCAATAAAGTCTCAAAAATTTCGGATAACGCTTATATCTTTAAGGACTTTTGTGTTGTATGTATTTTTTTTATATTTATCAAATCATTAAAATAATAAAATGATACGTTTTTTATTTCAAAGTCGTGTCACAGAAAAATTGACATCTGCCAAAAGAATCAAGTTATCGTGAATGAGGTATAATAGGGATGAGGACTGAATTTAAATTATTAACTATACTGATATTACAAAGCTGAAGAGTTTGTTTGTTGGTTTGAACGCGATGATCTCAGAAACTGGTTACTGGTCCGACATAAAATATTCTTTCAGTGTTAGATAGCATATTTACCGAGGAAGGCTATATATCATCACGCTATATATAGGAGCGGAGCAGCAATAAAGAATGTTTCAAAATCGGGGACATTTTTTCCTTTTTGTGAGCTTCCGCTGCGTGCGCTGCGGAAACGGTTAAAGTTTCACAAAAATAATGTATGAGAGAATTATTCCCCTTTAAAAGCTTTAAAAAAAAGTCCGCGACAGCATATTATGTCTATTCTTTAAGGTTGGCTCACTATAACGTTTTTTAGCCTAACCAAATTTATTTTAAAATAAGCCTTATTTGTGAAGGTGTTTTTATAAAGAGATATTAATCCTTATCCAAACGAATACGTTATTCATAACAAGTAATTAATATTAAATAAAATTGGCCTTAACATCATTTGATTTCAATGAGTATCTTAGAAGATATCGCAGTTTCAAAATAATGATCGAGCGCGCAATAATGATACACAAGGCGCCGATGGGCGCGATACGGTTTCACGTTTAAACAATTTGACCGATATGTATGACATAAATAGGACTCTGAGAAGTAAATAGACTACAACTTATTTTCTTTCTGAACTCAACCCTGTAGTCTACGCGGACGGAGTCGCGGGCAATCCCTACATAAACTGGTATTGATTAAACACTTATATCCATACTAATATTATAAATGCGAAAGTAACTCTGTCTGTCTGTTACGCTTTCAAGTAAAAACTACTGAATGGATTTTAATGAAACTTTACAATAATATAGCTTATACATCAGGAAAGGATATAGGATACTTTTTATTTCGGAAAATGTAGTATTCCCGTGGGAATGGGTATTTCGTGATCTACCAAAGCGATTTGAATGAAATTTGGTATAGAGAGAGGTAGAGCTCACAGAATTAACATGGGATAGTTTTTATCCCGGAAAATGTAGTATTCCCGTGGGAATGGGTATTTCTGGATCTACCAAACTGATTTGAATGATTTTTGGTATAGAGGTAAGTAGGGCTCACAGAATTAACATGGGATAATTTTATCCTGGAAAATTTAATCCCGTGGGATAAACATGTTATAAATGTAAAAATCTCTCTGCACTTAACCCTAGAGTCTACGCGGACGTAGTTGCGGTCAAAAGCTAGTTTTATTATAAAATTAACGTCATTTATTGTATTAAAAAATATGCACAACTTTACATTAGGAAATAATTGTGTACGAACAAATGTACATATTAAAGTAAATTATGTATCAATCAATGCATAAAAATATTTATTATGGTTTTTTTAACAATGTTGAAATGTCGGATGACAAGGGGTGCCGGATTAGACAGGGGCCGGATTACCGGGGGTCCACTGTATATATGTATGGTATGGAGGTAAGCAGTGATGGCCTCGAGGTTTGGGCGCGCGGTCGAGAATCTCGACGGTCGCGGGTTCAGACCCCAGGCACACACCTCTGACTTTTCAAAGTTATGTGTGTATTCACATTGAATTATCACTTGCTTTAACGGTGAAGAAAAACATCGTGATAAAATCTGCACACCTAAGAGTTCTCAGGAATTTCTTAGGTGTGTAGTCCGCCAACCCGCACTAGGCCAGCGTGGTGGACTATGGCCTAAACCCTCTCAATTGTAGAGGAGACCCGTGCTCAGCAGTGGGCGTATATGGGTTGATAAAGATGGTATGGACATAAATAGGACTCTGACGAGTAAAATAGACTACAACTTATTTTCTTTGTAAACTGTTGAGTTTACAAGTAGTTGTCTACGCAGACGGAGTCGCGGGTAAAAGCTAGTTACCTAATGTAATTAATACTTTAAAATTCTTTGTCGTTTTTTTTAAACATCACTGCGGTCAAATGGTTTAATATGTATTTTGTAGAATTGAGTCATAATTATATTACGCCTCATATTGAAGCTCAATTTGCGTTTGAAAATATCAGGTGTAGCTTTTGTATGTTATTTAAAAACATTAGTTGTGTTTTTAAACATTACGACGTAATTTTTCAAATAATGGTTTTTCTATACTGTCAACTCTAAAAATCACTCTCCATAAACTCAATTATTTTATATGGCAATAATACTTGACAATGTCATTTTGATATAAAGTGAGCTGTCATTTTGTCTAATCATTTTGTCGATAAAATCTAAAAATAATAGAATATCCTCAATAGATATTAATTATTAACACGCAATATCAGCATCATGTCCAACGAAATAAAGATTGTGGCCGCGAGTATTATAAATTTCCTCAAGCAACAGCTAGAAAGTGAATCGCTAAGCGCCGACTCGCGCGAGAGCGTCGAGGTTGGCGTGCAATGTATCGAGACCGCGTTTGAGCTCGGCGCCGAGGATGCGGCGCGCGGCGTCGACTTGCTGCAGCTCGTGCGGCAGCAGCGCGGCGGAGCGCCCGCCGCCGGCGCCGTCCGCGACGTGGCCGAGAAACTCAAGAACGAAGGCAACGAACTCATGAAAGCTGAACGATTCCGCGAGGCTCTCGACAAGTACAGTCGTGCCATCGAACTGGACCCGCGCAACGCCGTGTACTTCTGCAACAGAGCCGCGGCACACTTCAAGCTGAACGAGCACGAGGCGACGGTGGCGGACTGCACGGCGGCGCTGGGCCTGCAGCCCGACTACAGCAAGGCGCACGGGCGGCTGGGGCTGGCGCTCACGGCGCTGGAGCGGCACCGCGAGGCACGCGCCGCCTACGCCCGCGCCGCGCAGTTGGAGCCCGACAACGAGTCGTACCGACAGAACTTGCGCCTCGCGGACGAGCGGCTGGCCCAGCGGGGAGAGCGGGGACCCATGGACCTAGGCGGCTTGCTTCAAAATCCTGCCTTACTCAATATGGCCACTGAAATGCTTGCCGATCCCAACATGCAAAATTTGATCACCAACTTGATGAACAACACGGGAGTGCCGGCAGCAGCAGCATCGAGTCCTGGAGGAATGAATGCTTTGTTGGAGGCGGGTCAGGCTCTTGCGCAACACATGCAAGCTGCCAACCCAGATCTAGTGGAACAGCTGAGAAGGCAAGTCCGTCCCCCGGGGCCGGGAGGCAACCCCCCGCCTGAACAATGAAGACACTCGCTGGTACTATTAGACTACTAAGTAATGATATATTGAGGGTATCTCTAGTGATCTACTGTTAATGCAGATGGACTACTGCTTTAGCCAACAGATAATTTGTATGTGTGGAGAATATTATAAAATTATCAATGTCAGTTTTCATATGAAATTAGATGTAGCTATAATCACCAATAGGATTTTATTTTATCATTGTTACTAAATGTGAAAGATTGCTTTGTGTGAGGGTTGGCTCTGTACTACCTTGTAGAATATATATTTATTTTATTACTGATATTATGTTACATATTATGCTGTTAATGTCAATGATTATGACTTAAATTAGTCCCACATTTACATGACCTAATGTTTGTTAAATATCAGTGCATTTATGTTTATTGTTTATATTGAAAAAGTTTCATTGCTAGTGCACCAATGCTAAAGGTGATATTACAGAATATTAGAAGTTGTAATTTCTCTTTATAAAGTTGAGTGTTGGGCTGAAAAAGAGACGAGGAGTGCCTCAATTGGATCCAAATTATTCATAGCTAAGGATTGAATTATTGGTATTGTTAATAAATTTATTTAAATAAAGTATTCTTTTATTGAAACTAACATAAAATAAAATCACATGTTGTTTTGTCACTTCTTCCTTTGAAACTATTGTTTAGTTGTGGTTTTAAAATAACATTGCCTGATGTAATATGAACTGACTCCATTCTATGCATTGTAGTTTATTTTTGAGATGGTCTGTCTGTCTCTTATCAACAAATATTGGAACAATTTCTTATGATAATTATTTTTGGTAAAAAAGTAAATGATATGAGTATTATCTCTCTAGTTGATTATGTATTTCTTTAATTGATCTTTCAGTGGAGATGTAAGGCGTATAGGAATAAAACAGCCGTGAAATGCTTTCTTAACTATTTATTACACACTATGCATAATTTACGATAATTGTAATCAATTTACATATCTTTATGTACACATAGTAGCAAAATGTAAAAACGGGCCACGCTTCGGCCCCGCACTGTGCCGCGTCTCGTCGACGAGTCGCCACCGTGTCGTCGACGAATCGCCACCGTGTCGGCGACGGGTCGGCGTCGTGTCGGCGTCGAGTCGGCGTCGTGTCGGCGTCGAGTCGGCGACGTGTCGGGCGGCACAGAGCGAGGGGCGCCGGCGCTCCTCTCCATATAAACACCATGTATTTACACTGACCCACTGGAACACGCTGCTCGTACTGTTCCACTCTATCAGCTGCCCAGGGTTCCCTCTGCTATTTGTAATTCCATTTCCCCAGGTATACGATACAGTAATTTATGTTATATTAGGTTGGTGCTAGGCAACAAATACTAATCATTGGCGTATGACCTTAAGATCGACAACCGCGACAACTGGTGGCCGGTGTGTGTGTACGAGCAGCAGAAGGAACACTGGCTCAGCCTTTGCATGCATACTTGTTCACATGAAATGTCAAATCACAAGACACAAAGCTCAACACTGCAGCGAAGGCACCGTGACTCGACGATTCTAACAAATAAATGCAATACAATAAAAAGCCAACGATGAAAAACTTTTTCACGAAAAGTAAAAATAGGTTGACGGCTATGGCCGCTTCCGGACATATTTAGGATAGAATTTAGTTTTAGCGCACTCATGTACTAATAGGAACGAGTAAAATAACTTCAAATATTAAGACGTCTGATAATAAATAAACTTTTATTTATAATGATTATGCAAAATAAAACATCTGTTATTATACGCGATGTGTAAATAACTCTCTAAAACAAATAGAAATGAAAGTGTAAAGCGTGTTAAATAATGAAGACCTTAAGACGAATTAAATATTATAACATATGAAATAGCAACACACGGTTCATGTACTTAAAATAATTCATAAACGTTTGTCTCGCAATAGGCGTGCGTGTGGGCGTGACGTCACGCCGCGCCGTGCAACTACCCGCACGCGCACTGCGAGTAAGTAAGTAGGTACAACGTAAAGCTAACTCATTGGACGCAGCTGAAAGCACTACAATTTTGAACAATATTAACAAAATTTTACACGATTATACAAATGTCTTTATAAACATTCTCGAACGCCTCGAAATAATGATTTATTTAAAAATTACTTAACAAAACGTGAGCCGCAATATGCAGTAGCACTTTGTGTGAGTTATAACAACGTACACTAGAAATGCACCAAACAATGTAATGTCGGCGCCGCTGCAGTCGCAGGCGCTGCCCTCCACCACGGCGCACCCACACACGCACACACTCACACACACACACACACACACTAACACACGCATGCACACACACGCTCGTGTGCTTATGGCAAACGTGTCTGTAATCATTCTCGCAACCGGCCGGCGTGCGTAACGCAGTTGTATAATTGAACGATGATTCGATTGTCTCACAAAATGTTTAGGCCACCAACTGTTCGCTGGCACACGACAGAGACGATCGGGCCGGTGTGGGCGACAAAAAGATCAATACCAAAATAAATATATCAACTTTAAAAGTTCTCATACAGACAGAAACAGTGCTGCACTCCATTCGGCATTGTAGGCGACGAGTGAGGGCGAAGACGTGAGAGCCAGGACTGCAGTGTGGCCGACATCGGAATAAATATAAAACGGTCGTACACTAGGACATACAATGTGTAATGATTTGTGTGCTAAATCAGTACAATGTAGACTGGGCGAGCTGTATGCGAAGTGGCCGGGAGTCTGGCGCGCCTCAGTTGCGCTTGGAGGGCGGCACGAGGTGGGAGGGCAGCTCGGACGGGAGGTCGTGGCCGTTGATCTTCACCTGGATGAGGTGCATGGCGAGCGCGAACTCCTCTTCGTCGAGGAAGCCGTCCTTGTCGATGTCGGACAGCTTCCAGATCTTGCCGAGCACCGTGTTGGGCAGCTTCGACTTCACCATCTCCGTCTTGGCGGCTGCACAACAAACCTCACGTCAGCGGGCGCGCCACTCGGGTGGCACACACTTTAGCTTCCCTACAACTAACTGTGTCGGCAGCCTCGACTACTCGACAGATTTATGCATATTGATGCATCGACAATGTATGTCAAATCAACTCTTTAGACAACGTCAATTTGCAACAAAAGTTTATGCGGAACATTACATTCAATATAAAAGTTTAGTAAGGGAGTTTAGGGCTACACAGGTACTATGCAACAAAATAAAAAATAAAAAGAACGAAATAATGAATCCCATTAAGTAATTTGATGGGTGGTGTGGTGAACGTAGCACATTATACAACTGAATATGTACATGTATCATTTTTTTTTTATTGGACCGAGAATCGAACTCGGTATAAGTAGAGTACACTGGTATTGTTATCTAAAAACCAGATTAGTAGTTAGTGATCAAGCCTTAATTTTGTATGATAAAATGAAATATTAGTTGTTAGTTAAATTAATAGTGGAAATTTAATAAGGACTGGAACTAATATAGGAATAAAATAATATTGTAATACTATAAAAAGACTAGAAAACGATATCCCACGCTAGCGCTACACAACAACGCAAGATCGCGTGAAGTTAGGAGGCGCTTGCGTCGGTGCTCAGAGAACGAATGATGTATTTAAGTATGTTTATAAGATTGTCCTTATAAAACAATTCCACGATGGATTCTATTCGCACAGTCTCGTCCTCGGGACCAAACGCTGCAGTTTTAGCTTTATCTAACCACGTGGACGGGGTCTTTTCTATACAAAACTCGATAACATTATCCCCTGTTATCGCGTAAATCATTGAAGTGAACAAGAACTGCGCTGTTATCACAAGAGCGATAACGTTTAAAGCGCACAAAGTAACCAACTTCACCGTAAAGACCACGGGTCGGAAAAACGTTACAATACGACTGTCGCGCTGGACGTCTTCTCGATTATTTATTTTTCGTTCCTCGTCGGAGTCACCATCGCTCTCTATGTCTGCGTCCGTTGCAGAGAAATTAAACAAGTCATCAAAGGTTCGGTCATCCGAGTTGCGTTCATGGGCACTGTCGGAATGAATGCCACTATCGTGAGCTTCTCGGCTGCTCGAAGTCGCCTCGTCACCAGCTAAAGAATCATTAAAACTATGAATGGATACGGCGTGCGACAGTCTATTGGTGAAATCAGTATTGTTTATAAGAAATTGACCGATGGCGTTGCAGCTCTGCATGGAAACGGATAACGCTTGCGCGACTTTAAAGAAATCCTCATGAGCATCGTCGTCGTGGTGGGTGGGTGTGAGCGCGAGACAGAGCTCGGTGAGGTGGCGACAGTTGTGCGTGGAGGCGAGCAGCGCCTGCAGCGTCCGGTCCACGACGAGCGAGCGGTGTGCGTGTGTTAGTGCGTGCGAGTGGGAACTCATACCGGCGCCGGTCACTTTGCCGTCGATGGGGTTGAGCGTGTGGAAGATCTGGTCGTATTTGGGCTTCTCCTTGCTGCAGATCCACTCGGGGTCGCCGTGGCCGGCGTCCACGCCCTCGCCGCGCCCGTACCCGAACGGCGACACCTGGTCCTCTACGCCTTCGAACGCTCCACCTGGAAACGAGATAGTTCATGTTGAGTCATTTGAACGTTATCAATAGAAACATAAATTAACATTGCAATGACAAAACTCTTGGTTTTCTAATATTGTATTATTTGATTAATCAATTTTCGCTGCAAATTTTTCGTTAAATCTTGTGGAGAGAAACCTCCGTTATAGTTAATGATGTAAAAATAACCAACTAGGATTTTCTCACCTCTTTGTATAAATATTATAATTAATTGCGGTAATTAACTCTCGCACCGATTTGTATATGAGTGTTGTGTGAACGTCGCCGCTCCGTGTATTTGAAGCATTGTCTGAGGTTCCATAGAGTGTACGCAACACTCTGTTTAAGTTGTCAATTAATTTTCTATTAGGTTATTCTACATTGCAAAAATAACTAGAATAAACACTATTTGTTTACCACAAGTCGAAGATTTAATAATATGTGAGTAAAGTTTAACAAAGCACACAACAATTATGACATAAAAATAAGTTTGTCATTAATTACACGCCATGTATTATCGATTTTTATAAAATATTATTAACAACTAAAATAGTATAATTTTGTAAAAATAAAAACGTAATAATTTTTCGGTGTGCAGATACTAAGAAGGAGAACAAGTGTATCCCTAGGTCGTGAACAGAACGTTGCTGACAACCCATCAAATGTTATTTTTCACTAATGTTTTTTTAAAATAGGTATATAGATCATAACGCTGATTAGCACCGACTAATTGCCTGTTATATCATCTATGTCAGCTATTTTATGTTGTTCGTATAGTGTTACGATGGAGAATTTATAGCCAACACATGAGAATATTTGGTCGCGAACTCAGTGCCACGCGACTTGCGGCGGAAAACTATGCACTTTTGTGTACAGATATTTTGCAACGCAATTTTTATTAAATAAGTCACGTTTAAAGACTTGTGTATACCGTTGGATTCGCTTTTTGACTTTAAAACTTGAGTATTATTGAGTACCAATGAGGAGCCTTCAGCTCTTGTACTATACAGTGCGACACTTCAGCTGACGCAGTTACACTGAACAAAAATTGCTTAACAATGCAATCATAATTCTGCAGTCGAAAATATTGCAGCGATGCATTGTGTTCTCTGTAACGGTGTATTTACGACGAGCTATAGAAATATCTGACGACGCACAAAAAGTTACGACCTTCATTTAACCCTTTATAAGGCAGAAGGATCCAGAGGAATAAAATAACTTGCGGTTATATTTTTGGCATGTTTTTATTTATATAACAAAAATAAACTTAAAAAAAACACTAATTATTACGGAAGTTTTGGAAAAATAGGTGGTAAAAATATTCCCACTGCCCGTCAACAGACCCACATGCAAGCTAAATTTGTAACATTATTTTCTGTGAAATTGTGCAAAACAAGGCGTAATGCAAAGAGGGACATTACGCTTACTGCATTTTATTTTGCTACGCTTATTTTGACCTTTGTGCTGCACAATATACAGCGTCGGTAAGTCTCCAACTCTGCCGGCATATGGTCACCTACGTTTACAAACGGCAATTCTTCAGGTACAGCATTTACACTTTTTTTATATACCTCTGGCCATGCTATGCGTCATTTCTTGCAGAAGTATGTAGGCAATTTTTTATGTTTTGCTGCTCCGCATACAAGTTTGTCTGAGTAACGATCAAATCAGACTTCATCACTAAAAACTTTTTGAAATGCGCTACTGGACGTGCTCTCCTATTCAATAAATACCGAGGTTTTGTTGTCACCTTATCAAATTCATCGGGATCTGGCCTGGATGTCCACAAATCCTTCCCCCATGACTCATCTCCACATTCAGATTCATCACTCAGTTCTTGTCTTGTTCTTGCTATCAAAGGCTCTTCTTCTGGCTGCGAGTTATCTAATTGTGAACATAGTGCTTTTGTAGATGTACCTGACTCTGAACTATTGTTAAGGGTAGAACGCAAAAGAGTAGCAGAATTTTGTAAAAGGTTACTTGGATCATCATCTGATTCAAGTAACTGTTGTATCATATTCACGTTGAACACGTCTTCTGCCTCATCAGACTCAAATCCGTCATCTGAGCCATCATGGGGAATGCCGAAAATCGGCTCCAATACCTTTTTAATAGCATTTTCATTCATATAGCGTGGCATTTTTCATGAAAATCTGAGAAAAGAAGGAACCAGTCCAACAAGTGTACATAACACGCCACGGGCAGCGGGAATATTTTTCCCACCAAGTAAAAAGTCCTCTCACATCTAAATACGATAGTAACTTCTAAGGTATAGCAAACAACTTGAATAATAAACATAAATACATAATAAAAAAACAGATTCTTACCTCTTTTCAAATAAAAAATATGAAAATTCACAGAGAAACAAACTTTGTTTCAAAATTGCCGCAATTATTTGATAGCTAGTGGCGCCAAGAAAAAATTTGTCACACAAACATATTTTTTTTTTTTTAATAATAATAAGGCATACCTCCTTAGTTGCCAGTGCAACAAATTAAGACTCCTTTATAACTTACATAGAAGATAAGCAACATTTTTGTTGGTGGTAAATATATCACCTCTGCCTTAAAAAGGGTTAAATCTTACGACAGCAAAAACATCTGTGTTTATGTGTTCATTATCTCCAGTACTATTTTCTGCGATTACATATCAGTAGTAGAATCGATACTCTTAATACCAAATACCTATCCGATAAGGGGAACAGTAATTAAAACTAATTAACTGAAGTAATAGTCACCGACTAAACGTTTTGTCGGTATAAGAACAAACATCGCGCTTATCTAAATCTCTTAGCATATTTACGAACACCCGTGCAAAATGTCACAGCTTCGGCCGCGTACGTGCGTACAAACACTGCCGTTACGTGGTGGCGTGGGCGGTGTGTGTGTGTGTGGGGGGGGGGGTCGGGGTGCACTCTGCAGTCTGCACTGTGCCCGACCACTTCACCTTGCACTTCATGCACAACAGTGACGAAGCGTGACCGCGCGAGTTCAGTAGCGCACGAGCCTCCACCCGCCCGCCGACCGCGTCACTAGACACAGAATCTTTCCTCATTGCATCAATTGTATTTGCATCCACGACGCTGGCGTAATCACTAAATTACTTTACAGCCAATAGCAGTTTAATTTCACGTCTAATATTGCTTTACGGCCGAGCAAACAGCGACAGCTCGGAATGCAATTATCTTAGTCCTTCTTGTCATCTCTTACACAAACAGATAACGTTAGGCGGATATGATTCATCAATGAGTAACATTTATTAATTACATGGAGACGGATAAATGGAGAATGTTTAATTTCATAACTGTTAATTGAATATTGAGGTATCGTTACGCGCTCGGTGCGTTGCACACTGGTGGCTGCAAAATTGCCGTTCGCGTCGAGCGGGCCTTCTGTTCAGCGGAGATATTGTGCGAGTGCAGTTATCTGTGTCCCAGACAATGCACAGAAGGTCGGCCGATCGTTTCGCTGGCTCAATGGACCATAAGAGAATGCTTTTTATCTATATCGGTGGACACAAATCATTATCTGCAAGGATGCGGACACTATTATAATTGTAGGTCGCCGGTTTAAAATAATTGATAGTTGAAAAAGTGATTGTTTGATGTAGAATGGAGTTGCCGAAGCGCCGCGAGTTTGCGCAAGTGTTGCTTTTTGTTTGTCGAGGCAGCGAGCTGCGCGGCGACCCCGTGGTGGTCGCACACTTGGAAACCGCACTAACAATTCAGTCTCAATAGACCCGTACTTCACTACAGTTACAATCTTAAATTGAGAATTATTTAATTAATATGAAATGAAATTCATTGCGGCATTTAAATTTTGCTGAAGAAAGTTCTAGAGCGAATTATTAGATTTGTCGACATTTTAAAATGTGTAATTTTTGGACTGACTGGTGGTCTCGCACAACAAGTATGTGCCATGTCCCGGGTTCGATTTAAGGAAATTTTCTGTAGCATCAAGGAATCTGGAAAAGCGTCCGAAAAACGCTATAGGTTCGCGTTCTATTATGTAAGACTGACCTTACCTGGCGAACGGTGGGTGCAGGAATGCCCCCAATGCCTAACCCAGCCTATGTCTAGTAGCCCTACGAAGAATGCAGATGTGAAGTTAGGTATTTTTTTAATTGGTTCTTTATTTAGCATAATTATAGCAGACTCGACTCAAAAAATATAAGTATTTAGTTTTTAGGACAAATCATCTTTGAAATATAAGAGCGTAAATAGTTGTCATTCGTGAGAGTGTATGTTGTGGTGCGCATGCGCGTGGCGCGTGATAGGAATCGTTCGAACGTACCTATATACACTAAAGATGATTCTGAACCTCCAACATTTTTGTTTAGTTCCAATAAATATGTATTCCCATTAATTATGACGCCATTGTCAACTCGACTGAATACCATTTGTTTTCACTGATAAACTCCCTTGTATACAACTAGACGTACTCGACAAATATGTAACTAATGTTAGTTCGTCAGCCTTGTGTCACATTATGTTGCTCACATTCCTATACAAATAAATTGAATAATATGTACGTCAATTTAATTGCAGCGATGCAGTTAATAATGAATGGATATTGACCGACTGTGTGCGCGATGGCTGGTTAATTTTTTATACAAGTAGCTTGTGAGGACGGCGCAGCTGATCGTAATTATACGAACAACACATAGCCACCATTCACATTCCGAGTTTGATGTAAACTTTATATTGCAGCTCGTGTAAACAACATAAATATTGAAATGTCAATTATTTGTTAAAGTTTGAATGGAGCGAGGTAGAGAACGCTTAAACTTTATATTTTATTGAATTATCATTTCACTGCAATTAATTTGGAGTACTGGTTTAGCGCAGCGACCACGCTAAATGGTAAAGGTAAGCTGCCGCTAAAAATGTTACACCAGACGGTACTATTAGTACATACATGTAGGTATAGGCAAATCTCGAAACGCGACTTTTTGTGTTAGCTATTTTTCCTCGCGCGACGGTCAAACGGTAACAGTTGCGATGGTGATTTGTAGAAAACAAATAGCTTGGTATCAAATTGGACAAATGCAAATGTGCGAAGTTGTAGTGAATTAGATCGGCGTATAGAAAGCGCTCGCTGCGCACGGCAAGGTCCCGCCGCGCCTCTACGAGAAAGTTCATTCGTCAGTCGACTGGTGTTTTAGGTAAAACTTCTCTTCTCCGAAATAAAACCAGAATAACAATGTACACGCAAACGAAAGTGAAGCTCGTCCATAGTTAAGCACCTGCCGTATCAGTTATCACGATTAATGACTGTTATAACGGTAAAGACATGTTTTTCAAGGCCAAACCGTTGGCTGTTTCCATATAAATATTTTTATGAGCTAGGTATGATTAAATAAAATAAATACACCCAACAGTCACATACATAGCTCTGACTCCACACTAGGTTACAAGACCTGTGTCGTGGGTGTCAGACACTACGAGAGACTTTTTCGGTCTCGCAAACACCCAGACCCGAAACAAATATTTGTGGTTCATACAAACACTTGTCTCGGTGCGGGGATAGAACCCGCGGCCTCTCGTTTCGCAAGCTGGTGTCTAGCCAACTGCGCAACGGGGGCTGTCAATATTATACTATTGGTACTATTGGTAAATTAATCATAGAAAGGCATGATGGTAAGTGTACTGCTTGACTGACAATTTTTCACCGGTATGGATATATTCTAACCTGAATCCCGACATATTTCCGAACTACTATATTCGAGCGAACACAAAAGCGTATAACTAATGGTTTCGTGCAGTCACAGCGTAATATGGATACCTGTGGCGGGGTGTTGCGGCTCCATCGTTGGCAGACGTCGGTCCCGCCGTGATACTGATGCGTGCACAGATTAACTCAAGTGATGAAGTAAATCAGTGTGTACCGCGATGTTTACAACAGATATAATTGTGGCAAGTGTCGGGCGCCGTGAACTGTGCCCGCTAATTAATCGCTCGTACTTGAACCGCTAGCTCACACTGCACTGCGCTGCACTCTGCGTGCTCACAGATCAACTAGTAGGACAGGGGACATGGCTATAAATGTACCATGAGACAGTATTACTATAAATGCTGTGTCCCCACACGGCAATGGCGCCCTAACATATGGGTCAGGTTGTCTCGGTCTAGCCTTTAACTTTAATTAATTTACTCAGCCGCAATTTCAAACGTGGATCCGCTCTGTTCGACTCTAACATTTATACGAATTTGTTAGATTTTAAGAAAAACATGTGCATTATATTTTCGTATACGTAATTACTGTACATATCGTAAAAGTCCTTAGAAACAATCAGCACTGATTTCGTATAATATTGTTGGTAAAGGAGCGGTTGTTCTGTGAACTGCAGTATCCGCGTAGATAACTTGTGCGAACTGTTTACGGAAGACAATTTTATGCGTTAATTACAATAGTCATCACAGTATAACCCTAACGTGATTTTAATTGTGTAGAAATTAATATCTATCATAATGATTACAATCGTGTAGTAGATTAGCGTAATGGACTCAGACGGGGAATGCCCAATTCTGGCAGAAGAACGTATAATGGTTCGGCAGATGAGACACCTTAATTTTTATATTGATTTTAACGTATATAAAACTGGACTACCAATATTTTTGGATGCTGCAATATTTCTCAGCATACTTTGAACCATACGAATCCCTACACAGCATACAAGCGGCGTGTATAACGAGGCTTTACACATTTAATAAAGTGTAAGTGAAATCCAATAGCGGAGCACAATGGCGGAACTGTGAGAACAGTAGTACAACACACGTTAGAAAGGGAACTATACGAGCGGGCAACAAGAACAAGCAGCACGCCACCTCGCGCACATCACACTCCATACAATCACTTGTTTAGGACACAATACGGAGGTTCCAGTATTGCTGCACCAGGCATCGCCGCAACGATGTTCCGTTTTCCATATAGACCAAAAAGTTATCATCAACAACCCCTATAAGTCCTAGCACAGCCCTAATGCGGGTAGGCCAAGAATTCACCAATAAAATTTTTAAATTGCTTGCCATAGGATTTATTATTATCATATCCAAAGTTTATCTTGGACTCTTGTTAGAAAAATCTCCGTCAGCACTATTAGAAACAATAAGACAGTTACTTCTACAAATTGGATAAACAGTTTTACGACAGCTTTTCAAGACCATGCTATTGACTCAATCCTATAAATGTGCAGAGGCTCAACTTTCATGTTTTTGAGTGGTGTGTACTATTCCGTTGTCCTTTGAATGTAGATTCTTCTCATAAAGCGTATGGGAATGATCTGTGGCTGTTTGTTGTTGGTTGGTTGCTTGGTCGGCAGTGCGCCACGTGACGCGGCGTAGTGAAAGTGTGCTCGCCCGACCCGCGCCGGACAATCGCGCCTACTTCGAGTACTTGCTTTTTAATTGCATTTGTTGCAATTAATTTTACGTAACCGGCAGAATTGACGATCACAACTAGCGCATAACGACCACTTACAGTGCATATAAATTGTATAAAATCTTCGAGTAACTCAATAAAATTGTAATTTAAAATTTTCTATCCGTTTAGGAGTCGATAATAAAATGGACATTGATATTGATGTTTACCGTCAACGCACATCATCTGAGCGTAATGACAACTACGTTGTATAAAAATATCGAGTGTACGGAAACGAATGACTGGGATCTGAGCTGTGAAGTAGAGAGTAAATCTAAACTACACCAATTTAAGTTATAAAATAAATGAAATGTTAAAAAATTAAAAAACAGAGTTGATGAAAAGGTAGGACCCTTTTCGGCTACATTAATTTAAAATAACAATTTAGGAATCACCGTTTAGAAGGTGAAGTAGATATTGGCAACGACCTCAAGTGTCCTTGTATAAATTAACGTAAGTAGGGACGGAAGCGGGTTAATCGTGGTCGTCAAAACAAATTCCGCAAAATATAATCCATGCCTTAGACCAGTGTAACGTTAAGCCGCGGCCCAATAGGAATAACAACTTGCAAGTAGACGACGTGATTACCAACATACGTACGCTTGAACCGAAACATTAGCTCGGAACGGTATGCATTTAGCGCGATGACAAGTCCTGCGTCGCACCACATTCAATATTTATAAAGCTAAACGCATAAACATTTGGCGACTTGTCGATTAGATAAAGGGCGGTGTTCGCAAGTGCACTTGCATGTGGAGCGATCAAACTAACTGCTAGTGATGGCTCTGCTTTTGATAACGAGGCTAGTTTCGTTGTGGAAATGACGACTCTAATTATTTTTGCAGTTTGAAGACCCATCGCATAATCTAAAGATCTAATCTTACCTATCAGTATCAAACGCAAAAACGTACGATTTATAGACTTTACGCGGACCTCAGACCAATAAACCAAAACGAAAAATAACCATCTATTGGAATAGCATAAATTCCGAGTCATATACTTGAGACGCCTGCATATGGATAGTGTCAATGGTATGCAGTAAGTATGGACATCCTCACTGTGCCGGAGCAGGGCATTACAAGCGACATAAGACTGGAAGAAGTAACGATGGGAAGCGGCGGATCCGTGCGTGCGCCGAATGGTGTTGTTGGCTGAAGGTCGCTGGACGCAGGATACCTGTATCCTCGCCGTAACGAGGATGCGCATCCGCCGGCCGCCGCCCACTCGCCACTCTCCGTCCACCACTGTGTTCGCGCACGTTCCCGACGACACATATTCACACTTATATTCGCAATGTCGTGACCTTCGAGGACGAAATGCGATACCCAACGCATCTAGTGGCCTTATTACATCAAAACAATCGAACTTTAAATGTTTTTCAATAATTTTAGGGCCCAATTTGTTAACGTTGTTGGTTATGTGACTCAAGTGCGCATTATGCAGCAGCCTATGAGCACAAAATTGAAGCATATTCCGGGATTAATTTTTAGTCAGAAATAACCTATATATATAATCCAATTGATAGAAACCATTGTGGGCGTTCCTCGCCCACGTACCGTGGTCGCCCTACTTGGCGCGAAGACGCCCACTCAAAAAAAAAAAAAAAAAAAAAAGGTTGAAGGTAGCAAATATAGTAACAAGGAAAACTAGACATTACATCAATACATGTAGACATCTAAAGAATTCACGAGAACTATTAGGATACTGGCTAGACAAATATCCAAGGTGTGTATTCTGCCAACCCGGACTAGGCCACCACGGTGGGCTAAGGCCTAAACACTCTCATTTATAGAAAAGCTCGCGCCCAAGAGGGGAAATTATATGGGCTGATGATGATGATGGCTGGCTGGACTTGTTATGTTTCTATTATAAAAATTCTACGAATGAGGAAACGGCTTCTGAACATCTATCACATCAGAGGCTCTTGCCTTACCGCTCAAACTTAATCAGAAGATATTCACGGAGGATATTTGTAGTGCAATATTTAGTACTCGTACAATTGTGAACAGATACGGCAAACGTGATGGCAAACTGTATGATAATGTGAATTTATCTGGAGAGCGCGGACGCGAGATAAGGTGGTATCGTGGCGGCGCTCGCTGCACCGCTTCCAAATATTTTCGCACAATACTATTGTCGTCAGAACACAGCACATAAAAACATTACGTAGATTCCGATATGCCTTTGGAGTTTGGACGTAACGCGAAACCACATCCATTTAGTTCTTACAATGTAACTGCTTTGACAGCTATTTTTATCGCAAATTAACCATTAATTGAATAACAACAAATTATAAATTATTATTCTTTGCTTATTTCAATAAGTCGTTTATCATCTGCAACGAATAACAACATAATATTTACTACCACTAAAATGACTTTACATAAATAAAACAACCAATATAGATATCAAAACGTTTACCGGAATAATGGACTTGTTGACTTTTTTGCCTTTAATGGAAATACTATCGAAGAAGTGATCATTTTTCTTGAATGTACTCTTGAGACATTACTCCGCCCACGAGCGCCAAATGAAGAAACAGCGCGTTATAGCCAACTTCCGACGGAATCTTTCTATTTATAGTAACAAAATAGCCGCTTCACAGAAGATTAACCCCTGGACAGCGTGGGGGGCGACATATAAATATCTAGTCTAGATTCACAGCCGACGTCATATCTCACAATTTCGTAGCATCTTCTACAGATCCAAGTGTCATTTTTCTTTTTAATATAAAATCAAGGGGTTGTATTAGTTGCTAAATATGTACCATATTATTAAATTCTTAGTAATTTTGAGGAATATTTCTAAACGGTTCAAACCTTAGTCACAATTCTATGTTCTAACGATGTTTACGTTGGATTGGTAGTTTCCTCTTATTTAACGAGTAAAATGGTTTTACAAACATTGACCACCGTGAAACCAAATATATTCCCGAAAAATGGCAAAAGGCTCATTTCCTATTATTTAAAAACACGCAAAATGAGTTTTTTTTTTATTTTTCAAGGTCATCCCGGTTAGCATTAACATAAATACGCACAAGTATTCTTCTACATCACGTTTAAGTTCTGTATAGTGTATGAGACACAAATGAGACACGGTGTCGACACAGTGCCGCAGTGTCGCCCGTCGGCGGACTTATCACACATGCGGTGGAATCCCGGCGGCTCCGTTATGCGCCCGTGCCGTATGGGCGCGCTTTGTGCCCGGAATGTACCCGACAGTTGTAGCCTACGCCATGATAATGTATGGAAATTGATGCTCTTGTCATAATGTGCTATTCAAGTTCTGTTCTAGGGCGGGTGGGATGGCGAGAAATTTGTAATATGGTACGAGTTACAGTGGTTGCATTTCTTGTATACCTGATGTTATGATGCTATTATAGTATTTTTGAAATGACACTAGAAAATGACGATACAACGCCCGTGTAAAGATTTTCCTAGTCTTTTTTATTATTCTAATCGTTTTCTTTAACAATTCGATGTCAAAGTTTAGAAGTATCAAAATGTTTAGTCATTGTCCATGACATAGACACAGTTATTCGTCCCAGAAAGGGCTCGGGATGCCCACGATCAGCTTGGAGATGAATCAATGCGTTCCGTTATTGAATAAGGTTAATGTATCTCGGGAGCAGACGGCACCAAAGGCAAGACATTGAACTTGCTGACGTCACGGAGGTCGCAGGGAAGTCGCGAGTGAGTGACCGCTCGCCGCGCATGCGCACTGTACACTCCGTTAGATCTACACTGTTCTACACTAAACAATACAACAATGCACTGGATTATTTATAAAAGTGACAACACAAAGGGTCTTTGCAGACGATGTAATAAGAAAGTACAGGTTAAAGTTTAATATTATAGTTTATATACGTATGTTTCGACAAAGGAAAAACCCCTGACACAGTACTGTAGGCGGTGGTATATAGACAAAATATATTGGACAATACTACGTTTATGTAATAAGTGGCAAGTCTTTTGAAGTTAACCTGGCGCATTTCCAGATTCCATGTCGTCACAAATATTTCTTTAACAGAAAAGCCCTGCTTCCAACTGAGGACCCCACGATCGCTCGCATTGATACCGTAGTCTTCTTCAACAACTCATCTAATCTGTTCCACATTAGAAACTAGTCTATTCGTATATGAATGAAACCATTCCACTCATTCCTAGATATATCATAAATTTAGCAGCACACTTCATACAGTCGTGAATGAATCAACGTAATCTTGAATCAGTGCGACGCGAGTGCGACTAATGGGCCAGCAGCGAGGCACGCGTCGGCCGCCGTCCTGTGTACCGCGTGCCGTATTCAGCGCGCGCCGCGACCTACATCGACGGGCCCACACGGAACGCCCGCCGAACGTGCGCAACTAAACTGTCAATGCAATACAAACAAAACGAACCTATCAATCAATGTGGTTTAGCACGGTTCCGTTATTAAATTCCTAACCTTTTATCCTGTATCGTATTGATTTCGGCTTGGAAACCAATATGTAGCTGACTAGTCTAACTTACAAATATATGTATTTACATAAGTTCGGTCTGAGCTTGTGCGAAATATGAAATCAAACAAATTATAAACGTATCGCTCTGAGAAAAGAATGTTGATTACAAGTAGTCGTAACTTCTAACGACTGCTTACGAAAAATATTATGTAATTTATAAAAAAATTGCATGACTTCAGAAACTCACCAATGAAGCAGGATCGTGATTATAACGATGTTTCTACACTACAACTGTTCGTCGTTGGTCGAGTCAAATTCTATTACCTTTTCTGACATACTTACGGCTCTGATTACTCACCACAATCAGTCAGCACGCATCACCCTTTCTCTTTGTTTACAAATTACAATTTTGATTTGTGGAGCAATTGTCCACGCATGCGACCGACCTACTTTTACACCGGCATTGTTCGTAATAAAATGTAATCAGGAGCGCATATAAGTGTTCCATTCATATTTGTTACTGTATTTGGTAGAGAAACGCGTTCGCGAATTGCACACGCGCCGACCGTGAACCCCTTGCCAATGGCACCGCGAGCGACACACACACACACACACATACATACACACACACAACGCTACCTACTCATGTGCCACTTCATCATACAGCAGACGTGCACCGAATATTAGCACGTAAGACTAGGTTAACTAGGTCCCACGGCATCATTGTGCACGTGCAATCAACCCATCCTTCAACAGTCCTGGGTCCCTTTTTCGGGTTAGGAAGTGTTTTTCGACTAGGCATTTCTCTGGAGTAAAAATTTCTAAAAGATTTCACTCCTCAATTTTCGCACCCATTTGAAATACTGGCCCGCAATAGGCGATGATGATCCAGCATTAAGCGTCGAGCGTGAGTGAGTCACCCTTGATCCCGTGTAGAGCAGAGCACAGCGCGCGCCACACAGCTCAACACAATGGCTCCGGTATCAATTGGCTAATGCCCTCATTGATACAGAGAGCACAGAGAAAGAACAACGCGACTCATCGCACCACACGTCACCTGACACTAACAAACAACACATTACGACATACAGAAAGCACCATATCAATAACAGTACAAATATAATTTAATCAAACATTTACAATTAATACTAACCGTCCGGTAATTCAGCAATTAACGCTACAATGAGGTGAATATTTACGAGGAAATTAGCAATAATTAATTAATCAATAAATGAATTTGATAAGAGAACATTAATTTTATAAAATGATGATATAGTTTTATGTATTACATTAAATCGATTGGGTTTTAACTACGGAAAAGGTCGGTTTTATTAAGTCCCTCTAGACGATTCAACAATTTGGCGATTCGTACCGATTCCTCTCCTCAACAACAATTGCCATTTAGGTTCACTGACATGTAAATTTAACTTTACGAGGATCACTGCACCATTAAGGGGAAAGGCTGACGAAGGTGGTGCACTCAACCGCGTGTTTTTGTTTTCACACCGTATAGTGACGGACTCTGTTCGGAACCTATTAAGAGCATCTTGTACGTACAGTCGTCTATATCTCGATATAATCATAATGGGGACCCCTAAAGGATCTAGGTTGAAGGACAGGAAATCTCTTTCTATGTAATAAGGGTGGTATTTAGTCGATCCTAGTACAGTGGGAGCGCTGGGCAGCACAATGGTCGCTGTAGCGCGGCGTGGTCATGTCACGCCGGATGCGCTGACAATGGGCGCACACAATTAGCCGCGCTCATCTCGCATGTGGACAATCAACTGTCGATCCCAAAGCTTTGTACCAACACATCGCTCTGTACTGTCCTGTCGATATATATGCCTAAACGAATATGTTCATACGTATGACTCACGCGGAAAATTATGACAATGTTAATTGGGTTTTAGTTTATAACGCGTATTTGACAGAGCGTCACATTTAAAAAATATATCAAACAAATAAACGCAATGCAAATTTCAACCCAAAGAATACCACCAGCCCAATGGTCTACATAGACTCATATCCCACATTAAGATATTCTGTTTAAGCGACATTCAGCCTCAGATTGGTAGTCTCTTTGGCTATGATTTCTTCAAGTTATTAAAGTATATTTCAGGACAAATTCTTCTAGTAGATTTCATTATCGTCATTGTGGAGCTAACGAATATAAGATAATGTATATGTTGTTAGTATTGTCGGTATGTGGTGTAGCCCGCTCGCCCACCATTCGGCTAGATAATCGTCGAGGTAGCGGTGCGTTGCGAATTCGTACGTTCCTACTAGCGTTTCCTGCGATGAAAGTAAACGGAGCGCCGCTTCGAGTGCCGCCACAGTGACGCACCACCCCACACTACGAACTAATGCCACGTAGGTGTTTACAATGAAAACATATTGCAAAGATTATTGCAACAAAAAGGATATTATTTCCAATATTCCTAAAAACTAACTACACAGTATTAAACAATCGTGTGATTTAGAAGAAATTGTTTTGCAATCACTTTCCATCAAACAACTGGCTAGCTGTTCGCCGAATCAATGCAATAAAAAACCTATACTCCGCATTACAATATTAGCGACCTGTCGATATTTCCCGCTGTGTGCACGCGCGGCGGCACCACGCGATGCGCAGCGCACACCCGCGGTTATCGGGGCAAATCTACAACGTACTTGTTGCAACTTCCCCACAATCATGAAATTGTTTGCAACGTGAACTAATCGGTTCAGGACGCCGTTACGTGTTTTCACATTGTATTGTTGGAAATTTCAACAACATTCCGACAGAAATTCGGCACTAGATAACACTTGGTTTCACACTGTAATAACGTGTAGTTCGTTAAAAAAACTCACTTTCCTCTAATTAAATGGATTAAGTTAATTACAAGCTATCATTGGATAGATCGGCATGAACGTTGTAAAGGAGCAATGGTATTGTAAAAATTCTCACCGACACCGATAGGTAACTGACTAACTGAAACGGTGCAATGGTGTGCCGCTGGACGCATTGACATCTTTCACTCGATCACTCACTCGTTACAATTACCGGTCTGATCGCGACAATAAACTCAAGATTGAAATGTAAAGAAAACCCAGTAAATATTGCACCAAGTACGAGAGTATCTGAAACCACGCTGTATAAGCTAATTAGAAAAATGGACGACTTGATAATTAATATAAATTCACCAAACCCCGATACCGTTTCCACAGACGCCTTGACCGAATTGTGGGCGTTGGGGCGGGAGCGTCGACCCCACCGACCGATTATCAACACGCCATTCGGACATTTAGTCGCGATTAACCAGTGGCGGAGTGCGGCGACACATCACACCACACCACCAGAGCAGTGGCGAAAGTGGCCGACACGCTCCCATTTACACAGAGAGTTCGTTTCCAAATGCATCGAGCGGACAGAGGGTGTGACAGTTCGGTGGGGCGAAATGCGTCACGGGGTTTCCAATGTCACTATAATATTTATAACTACATTAATAACAGCCATCTAAGACAGGAGTTTCATGGATACAATATACGTATTAAAAATAATGTTAGACTGTATACATAATAATCCTCTACAGTGCGCATGGATTGGATCGTACCTATTCTACTACTTTGGGTTAATGCTCCCTCTACACTCCGGCTATTAACTGCATGCTCCACAGAGTTTGGCAATTTTATTCCTTTTTATATGCCAGTGCATTTCTACAAAGTGCCGTACTTTGTTAAGAGCATCCACCTACTACACCCATAATAGGAAAGCGGTTTATTTAAGGTCACACACAGGTGAGACGGCCGGTGTCCTTGACATTGACATTGCGAGCGTGTCGCCGGTGAAATCACTTGGTATCGGCGCGTGATAAGGGATCGATGCAAATTCCACGCCGCGATAACGCCCTGTGAGCCGCATCACTACCCAGTTTACATAACTCTATTACATAACGGCACCGCCCTGCGAATATGTAGTGCACGTATCCACTTATATACATTTTCTCACAATTTATTTTCTATTTTAAGTGCTTTTTAATATTTATAAGATAAATAGCAACATAATCCCGTATAGTAATTTGTCATCCTAATAAAGGATAAACTGACTTAATGTCGACTTTGAAGTATATTATGTATAGTAAGTCACTTGACACACAGAATTGATTAAATGCAGGCACACATCATTGTGGGTATAAGATGTGCCTCAAAATCATTGAAAGAAAAAAGAAAACTTAAATCAGCACTATAAATTCAAAGCTATTGCTATGGATTCCTATCCTTGTATGCCATGACGCAATAATATATCTAGCATTGTTATAATATAAAAGAATATAAATGGCTGGAAACATATTGTCCTGCCAATAAGCACAATTAATATATGGTTGTGATGTGATCTTGACAGATATGTATACATACATATAGGAATCAATTAACACGCGAGCACAAATCACTGGTCACATCTCCGCACAAGGCCCTTCCGTCGTCATGCAATTACCGATCTTATTCATGTTCACTACAAGATATTCTTATAAGTCTATAACTTTTAGCCTGATGAGACGATTTTGTCTAACGACAGAATGTTCTAGCCAGCCTCAATACAGCTCAAAGAGAATAATCTTAATCAATGTATGACTTTCACAGAATAATTTCACATATACAAAACAATCATGTCTGTATTCCTAAAGTGGTAGGCAGAAGCGTATTTCTACATCCCCCTTTGTTGTTTTTCAAGTATTCCACAACACTGGTTTATTATTTTCCCCGGGCCCATTTTCCGGCATAATAGATATGGCACGTTTAGCCACTGGATAGGAATTGGCAGCGTGGCCGTAGCAGGCTGCTCGTCTGCAGCGGCGTCGTGATCGCTCAGTAGGTCACTAACAACTTGTGAAATGTGTCGAAGTGGTGAGTCAGCGCGTGACGTCACACCCCCCATGTTTACCAAGTCAACAGTAGCGGACGTGCACATTTTTACGTGATTAGCAATATTATAGCATTGTGCTCAATAGTACGTGCAAACGGACAAATATACGGATATTGAAATAAAAACTAATATTCTTTTTTCAGCTTTACCAGGCATTCGTTGAAGCTAAGGGTTAGTTACCGACTCTTATAGTGTTTTTGATAGTCAACAAAGAATTTTCAAGAAGGCTGCTGTTTGAGTATTTATTGACGTAAGCAAAAATGCTTACGACAAGTAAAAACTTGTCTTTGCTGAAAATGTATGTATGTAAGCATTGAATAGATACAAACCAATTTAGCATAAGCAAGTTATTTCCGATGAAATATTAAAATCTAAATAACGCACTACAACGATCTTACCTTCAATTACTGTGGAGGCCAATTTAAAAGACATGTAATAAAGACAAAATTTGATAAATACATTTTTGTATAGTGTATTTAATATTAAGGTTTAATAATTATCAATTTAAATTTATTGAACCCTAGTAAAATTAATCCTATACTTTTGCAGGGTCGTTTCCACTTAGATTGAGTGCCTCAAAATTACTTACGTTTTTTAATGAATATATTTATAGGGGAATGTAGGTCGTTTGTCCGCCCTTTGTTGCAAAGAGGCGAATTATTTCAAATACGTACACTGTGAATTCCCGGGGCGACGCGCCCGCCCGCTCGAAACGCGAACATGCCGTAGCTACAAAAGATTTCGGAGAAACTTTTTCATCGGCAAATGAGTTCTGATCTCTGTACAAATACAACCTAGTTTCACAATCGCAGTGTAAATTTGCCAAATTGCCTCACATAGATATAGACTTTGTAACGCACACTCGGGTGAATAAACATGGATTTTCAGCGGAAGAATATGTGAAGAAAGATATATTTAAAATTAACAGTGAAATGGAAATACGTTTTTTTATTCTCGTCAGCCACGTTTCGAAGCGGCAATAGCTTTAATAAAATAGTTTAAGAATGACGTTTCAAAACAGATTATAAAAGCCTATTAGAATAAAGATGATTTGGCTTTGGCAAAGTCAAAAAACGGTAAAACAAAGTACAAAAAGTACTAATATGAGGCAATATAATAGGAGCGTAGTTAAAGAGGAATTCGTTCCTAAGGCTCGTGCAGTCGCGCGTGGTGCGTGGCCATCGTTCATACGCGCGTCACATGTACTGCTAGTGTTACATCATTCTTTGTGGGTTACACAGAGTATTATCGGAACAACAGACTTGAAGCCTTTCTGATTACTGTCACAGACATATCTGTAGTCTGTTTACCAGAAGTTGATGTATGCTTATGCTTGTTTCACCGGTGTGAAATCAGTTGTAAGTAATTTAGTTATCATTTAAAAGGGATATAATTATCACACATTTTTGATTAGGAATAACCAAACAACTCTTTCAGACACCTAAAAAATAATTCTTGTCTTCATTAGTTAAAACATTGAGTAAGGATAACTTCATGACTGTGGAACACCATCTTATTAAAATATTAGGGCATAACATCATAGCTAAATTACGTACACTCCAGCACCTAGGCGATTAATTACCAGCGGATTACACTTTATTAAAAATACATATTTGCACGCGTCTGCCCAAACACAGATGCGTGACGCACTCCCGCCGATAAGAGATAAGGAGCAGTTGTAGATAAACATCGGATTGGCTGACTTACGTAACCGCGCGTATGAATGGAGTGCCGCCGGTCGCACCGTACTTGCATAACGCACTGCATACCACGACATACCTTGCGTGGACGACTAACAATCTATTCTCGTGGAAAATGCTTTCGTTTACCACACATTTATTATCCTAAATACCGCTTCGTATGTCAAAGAAACTATATCACTTGATTTTGGGTTAGCATTTTGGTTTATATCAACTACGGTGATGTTGTCAAATGTCTAGCCATAGTCAGGGTTGGGCAGTATTTTAATTACTTGTAATTAAAATACGTAATTGAAATACAAATACGTATTTTGTATTTGTATTTCAATTACTTCCTTAAAATGTAATTTGTAATTCGTATTTTAAATACCTGACGCCGAGGTATTTTGTAATTAGTATTTTAAATACTTGAGGCTTTAAAATACATTAATATTAAAATACAATTAAACACCATGAGTGCAATAGTGGTAAGTGGCGAGAAACGGCATAATCCTCTCAATGAGGGAAACTAGGACCAGGCCTCCAGTCCCCGGCAGCCCCACTATTCCTGGTTATGGTAGCGGCCATGGTAACGGCGGGGCAGGGGGTGCTAAGAATCCCCGGGTTGGCCCCGGCTACCACACTCAACGACGACTGGCCATGGTTACACACAACATACGCACTTTGAGGACAAACGAGAAGATTGTTGATTGAATTGAGTGGATAACACTGGGACATACTGGGGTTGTCGGAAGTCCGAAAAATCGAGGAGGACATGACAACCCTGAAGTCTGGTGTCCCGAGGAGGAGTCGGATTTCTCATCCAAAGGTCTCTCATTAACAACATCGTATCCAATGAAAGTGTGTCGAACAAGGCAGTGTACCTCATACTCAGGATATCCAAAAGATATTCGTTGAAGGTCATACAGGTATACGCGCCGACCTCGACACACCTAGATGAAGAAGTAGAGAAGATCTATGAGAACATACGTCGAGCCATACATACTTCCAAAACGTACTTCAATGTTGTTATGGGAGACTTCAACGCAAAGTTGGGCATGAGAAGCGATGCGGAGTTGAAAGTGGGGCAATATGGACATGGGCAACGCAACCGATCCCAGTGGAAGTCATTGGGAGACACCTATGTCCAGCAGTGGACTTCGATAAGCTGATGATGATGATGATGAATCTTTTTTTCCTCATCTTTCCAGATCATGCAGATTACTTATTAAGTATTTTGTAATTTGTATTTGGTATTTTAATTACAAATAGCTAAAATACTGTATTTTGTATTTTATATTTCAAATACCATACTTAAAAGTATTTTGTATTTCGTATTTTAATTACTTGTGATAAAGTAATTTGTATTTTGTATTTCAATTAAAGTAAAGCATGTATTTTGCCCAGCCCTGGCCATAGTAATAATTTATGTTCCCTTCCATCCATCTCTTTCCTAGATAACATGTGGACGGGTACAAAACAGCGCGTCACGGCATTATCGCGGCATCCGTATCGCTTCCCGAACGGTGCATGTTCACGCATTCTCTGCGATTTCTATTCCATTTTGCATCCCGTTCGACGTGGATTGCCGGCACCCGTGACCAATCCGCGAATACCAATTATTCACCAATAACACAGACTGTACTTATTTTCAAAACAAATAAGGTCGCTACGTGATTCAACCTCAACTTCATCTACCTTACTCTCAAACTATAAATACGAAATGTCAAGCAAAATCAAAGATGTGTATCTAATAATTAATTAAAGCACTCACAATACTTAAATTCACACTTATACATACACTACATATTAATGAATTAGTGACAACGCGAGCGTGACGTAATGGCGGAAATTCCGAGCCGTCACGTGTTACTCAATATCTGCTATGTGTATCATGTATGTACGCATGAAACCACTATACCCACTACAATGGAGCTTTTACACTGGCGCTCTTTCACAACGTCCATCCAAACCACCAATGTATAACGTATTTTAAACGACTAATTAAAAAAGGTCCCCACACACATTCCACAAAGTTAAAATGTCCAGCGTTTTTATGTGACTACCTCATTTTCTCGCGGCATCGGTATGTGCCGTCCGATCAAGAGGTCCCAGAGTTGATTCCGATTTGGGCAGAGTGCTATTGGGTTTTCTATTTTAATGAAGGCGTACTCCACAGTTCTACATGATACACTGTTCATATCAATTGATATGTCGCTCAACTACTTTTTACTTTGAATTGAGTCATAAATGACAATGACTACGATCATAAAAGCTTAAACAACAATTGAAACATTAACTGATAAAGCTGTTCGTGTTTTTATTTTATCAAGTGCATTGTACCAAAAAGTACAGTGTCATAGGGGTATTATCTCGACACTGGCACTTCCATAGTGGAGTCAATGACATGTGCCTCGAGTGTCGGCGGCCAGGGCTGCGAGCTAGCTAATGCTGCTACAAACGGAATCTAAAACTTGCCGATTCGTAAGTATTTCTCCGTAAACGTTACGAAACTTCACGTGCACATATCGTTCCGAGAACGAGTTGCGAGCCCGACGTGACTTTTTGCAAGCATTTACTAAATTAGACGAGCTTATGACTTTGTGATTAGTCGCTAGCACCATATTTTGCGATATAGCTTCATTGGAAACCATTCACCATTGTAAAAACAGGGGACACTTTTGATACCAATCTTGAGCCTTCTCTCACGACTCAGGAACCACGTATTTGCGTTCCTTTGGTACTGATTAACAGAAGGCTCAACATATAAGTATCGAAAAACATTTCCTTTAAAAATAGATGGCGATTAAAACACAAAACTGTCTACGACCACGTGACCTATTACCCAGTTAAGGTTCGTTTTCGGCGTGGCTAGCCGTATACCTAGCTATAACAAAAGAGTATCTATTCCCAAACAACTGCCTTAGTGTGTCCGATATGTTATGTATGTGTAAACGCCTCAAATATAATGGTTTCCATCCGGGTTGACAGAAATATTCCACGTTGGACAAATCTTCATACACAAGGTATAATGAGTCACGTGCAAGATGATATACTAGGACGCCGTGTAAAACGATATTATTATGAGTGATTGCATTGACAGCGACACCGACTGATCTCGCACCGGCCGCGCTCTATGTCGCCGCTACTCAACTCGGAATAATCTCTTTTTTATTGCTTTTAGACAAGACTGATCAAAGCACCGAGAGTAGCTGACAATTGCACCGATATAAATGAACTATCAAAATGTATCCAACCAAACAATTATTTTAAAAAGTCAAAGCAATTTGAACACCACAAAGCTTACTAAAATATATAACAGTAAGGCAAGTCCAGACGTATGTGACGACAAGCGATCGATGTTTTCTCGGCACTTGATACTATATTTGGTCAACACCGCGCTTACCGTTTGGCATGGTATTCTCAATTCGGCGAGACATTATGAAAAAACATTAAAATTTTGTTAGAGAGCGTGTACCGAGCCGTGTGAATCGGCCATTACCGCTCGTTTAATATCATGTGCATTAGAGATGCGCATACTAATGAGTTGTTTTGTTTTATTTATAGAGTACGCGATGCAAACAAACAACGGAACAATAGATCGCGCGCAGACCACCTCGCGAACAGAGCAGCGCAGCATCACCAACGTGTGTATCTACGCTTCTGCGTCTGTGTGGGAGGAGAATGTCTATACCCACGTCTCGCTAAGTCTCAATCCCACGTATTAGGGGGCGACCCTACTGCATTTTTTTTACTCTGAGCTGCATTTCCCAATGCCGTAACACTTTGCGATCCATAATTCTAATTCGGGACCTTTCGATTGCACGCCTCGTACACCTACCGATGAAGCAACAGAAGTTAACCAGACAGAGCCTAAATAAATAGTCGATACAATATGCTTACTGTTAGTACCAATAGGAATCCGCGGGGGCATTGACCGGATTCCTGGCTCGACTCCAGAAAAGATAATGAACCTTTACCAAACAGTATTGAGTGTTGTAACTCTCTCATAAACACGTAATATGCCCGTTCGAGTGATGATTTACTTTTCCCGCGGGAACATCCACTTGATGACGTCATCCAGATCAAACTGAATAAAAAAAAGGTATTCGTACTATGGCGAAAAGGCTAGCAAGTGTATATAGAGAAATCCTAAAAAGGCCCAGCAGTAGGACGAATATCTGCAAATTCGACATTTGTTTGTTTGTTAAACATAATGCGTTGCACAATCATCCATCACTTCATTCTTGGTGATATGTTTTCTACGTATATTTCCCGGAAAAGGATTGCAGATAAAATACGTAAACGATAAAAAATCCTTTCATGGATGTAACCTAGCCTTCAATCTAAACTTCTTAAAATGTACGTAATTGCTAATCCCAGGGGTCAATTAGGTCGTCAAACATTCTAACGATGTTATTTTAGTATCCGAGGTATTGTTACCACAGAAGTAGTGACGCCACTCGCTCTGACGCACAACTGATTTGAGACTGCAAATTCGGCAATCATAGAGGCTATAATAAACTACCAAATGTAAGTAATGGAAATGGCAACTCCCGCACTTTACATGCAGATCAATAAATGTGTGACGTCAGGCAGCCTTGTGTACAGTAGGCAAGTGAACAATGAGCAATGAGCCCTGTATGTCTGCACGTGGAAGTCGCCTCCTCACAAATAGCTCAATACGATCGTTATTTCTAATGGCTCTGTGAACGTAACTCCGCATAATATGTAATGTAAGACTACACTATCGCTTACTGAGGACATTCTATAATGCAATTGACGGTTTACTTCCGCTTTCTTTTTACTCCACTTATATATAAATTATAATGTCAGAAGGCAAATTACAATACTTCTATTGAATACCAATTAGCACTCCAGCGCGGCAGAATAAGACGGACTACGCCTCTGCGCAAACACCTTTGTAAAAAAACTAGTAAAAAAATCAATATAGAGATGTATTTTAATGAATGAAACTTGAGAAGCAACTAAATGTAGCAGTAAATATACTAAATCTGTAAAATCGGTTGGTGCTGCACACAGCCGTTGGTAGTTATCGCGTGGTGAGCGCTGACCGCACCTCATGTTGCCTAACCGCGGAGTAGCTCCGTGCGTTCCACGAGTCGCCACGAGGCTCTCATTAGCTTTGATTGGAGATCGCCGCGCAATGCAAAAACGCACATCAACCATTTCATACAAACATATCATTGTAAATTGCATCAGTAATATCAATTCATATCATCTGTAACGAACAAGATCTGTGTCACTAGATATTCATAACAAGAATTACAAAACAAGCGATTGTATCTGAAATGTTACAAAAATTGTGTCTATATTAGGTACTCAAGCCCTAATTATACAAGTTTATATTATTCGTCTCTATTCCCTCCGTGTGGCTTCGTTTTACTGAATTTATTAGATGATGTTTGTGGTAACGTCTCGTTTGACATAAAAGTTTAGATTTGTCCTTCGATTCGCATCTAGTAGAGGTATAATAGCGTATATAAAAAATATTAACGAAAGACAATATGATGTTTTGCGCACAAACAAACCTAACATTTTGTCGTGGTTTACTAATGGTAGGAAATACGTCACGAGCCGACACCTCCCGAATATGGTGTTTGAGTGGTGTTGGTATTCCACAGAGCCGCCCAGTTTGTGTGGTGCGTGTGAACAAATAATTAGCAATCCTGCAAACGTACAAAGTATCTCGCGCCAAAACTCCATGCAAACATTAGAAAATCGCTCCGGTTTCCATGAATAACCTTACAAGTGATACTAGTAATGTATACGTACCGTATGCAAATGTACTTTTAGATATTAATCGTATGAGGAGTAATGTCAATGACAAATCGGATATCGAAATCGAAATGCACTACCGTTATAGAACAAATATGTGCCATACAAATAATTGTCCGACGCTGATTCCATCGAATATTGTAACTAAATCATTACAAATTGGAATAAACAATTTTTTTCCTTGGTATGTTATTTAAAAAAAAATACTTTTAGACATTGTATGTCAGCTTAATGATTATATCACATGAGTCACTGTTACCGATGAGTGTGTGCCCAAAAACTGCAACATCATCACACGTCGACAACATACTTGTTGCTGTTCTAAATACACAACCAGTGATGGGCTGAAGTAAATGAAACGCTCGAATAGGCAAATATTATACTTTGTTTATGTTTGGCACTAATACCTTAGTCATTAACGCTGAAGTTTAAGTTTCACTGCTGGACATGAAATTCTTGTTCGATTTTGGCTAGGAATCGAACCCGCTGCCTTTACGTATGACTCTTCAAGCCGAGCGTTTAATCCTCTCGGCGCCTAATGCACATATTTTTGATTACATCGTGTTCAATTTCGTTTTCATCCATCTTCGTTAAATAGTAAAAGTAAGTCATTAAGTACATTATTCGGTCTATAAAGTTAGAGTATGATAAAGTGATTTAATGTGGCAATTTATCAGCTTTATAGTTGTTATAATGTTAAGCGCATTATTAAAAATCTTTTCACTATAAACAGCCGAGCTAAATTAAACAATTTGCATTGTAAATCTGCGTGTGTACCTTGCGTCGTGTAATGTGTATCGAGTGTGTCGCCCAGTGCCGGTAGTGTATGGTGTTGTGTGTGTGTGTGAGTGAGTGTGTTTTGTGTATGTATGTGTGTTGTATGGTGTTATTTGTGCAGCATGTGTCAGCGGGCAAGGTCGCGGGTACGTCAGGTTCGCCCCGGCGCCGCGGGACGAGTGTACAAGTGCGTCGCGCGCGCATTCATTACACCTCATCATCAATAATATTGTTGTATGTTCGTCGCTACTAACTACACTTTGCCATATAATGGGAGATAAATTCAAAGGATAATCACCGCTTCCTCTTGCGAACCGATGGCCATCTATAACATAAAAAATGTTTTTTACGACTCTATGGACAGAGAACATAGGTACATACATTAAACTTTACTTAGCATTTAAAAACAAAAATCGAAAATTTGACGCGTAAGACTACAAAGTTTAATCGACAGTGTTTGTTAAAAAATTGAGATGCACGAAAGCATTTTGTTTTGGGCCCGAAACAAGAAAAACTATGTATCGTCTACATCACTATTCACTACACAATAATCATGCGTACGGAGTCATAAGAGGTAGCCAAGCTACAACAGTACTTGAGATGCCTACGACAACCCGACGCCGCCACTTCACATATCAGTGATAGTTTAGTATCATGATTCATTTAATAATATTATAATGGCAAAAGTGAGGTTCTTTGCTGCTCTTTATATCTAAATCGGATCTGATTTTGATTAATTTTTGTACCGATACAAATGAATGCCTAAGTGACGATTATGATTTGTCCTTCATTGGAGCAATTTTAAATTTCTAAAGTTTTTAAAATGATAGTTAACAGACATATAAATTTAGGTATAAGACTCCACTATTTGTATATCAATGTTCAATAGGAAAATTCTTATGGGTTAATTAATACATTAATTCAAAAATGCACATTTTACCAATAATCTTGAAGTAGGCGATATGCATTGACATTGCTAGTTTATAACAGTTTTATTACACAATCGGAAGACAGCCACAATATTTGCGAGGCCGCGTCACCCGCCTAGTGACTCAAGTGTCTGCACTGTGTCAACAGGACAACACTCAAGTGGCGCTATCAAGGAGGAAAATGTTGAGGGTAAAATATGTACCATTTTGGCAATAATTCGACGAACATCAGCAGTTCATGTATTTTAACAACATAACCTCGTCTATTATCTCCTATTATCGTTTCACTAACATTCAGTAAGCATCACATGGAAATCAGTGGCGGAAATTCCTTAAACAATGGCCTTAAAAAATTCCGAATAATATTTATAAGCTTTCTTCATTCTACTCTAAACCCACGTTTCAAATGTCTAACACACTCGTGATGTATGATCTCATTTTCGATATGATGAGTGAGTGTTTCATGGAACTGAAAGAAGGCTTGCGTGCTCCACATATTTCGTAATAAATTTATTGCCTTATCATAATGTTTGATAGATAACTTGACATATTACTGATTGGTTATAACGACGATACAACAAATAATTCCAAACACACTGTACTTGAACTAAGCCGTACAGTAGGTACCTACTTAATTGACATACATACTTTCTCGCCTGCATACCTGCATCCACATTTCGTCAATTGTGTTTTCGTCCATCGTAATAAAGAGCGAGCCTGTTGTTGTTTTTATGATTGTAATGAAAAGAACAATAATATTTTGCCCGACCTGAGATTCGAATCCAGGATCCCTAGATCACACATCTCAAAGTCAAAGTAATAACGAAGTTATTTACTCACCTGGAGTCAACGCGTGGGTATATACTATATAGGTACTGCATATATATTATAGTATTAACAAGGACGCAGAGAAAGTAGGGTTCCTTAGAGCTATGTGTAAGCCGCGAAGGATAACTACATCACAACTCACAAGACAGGAAGTGAAAGCTGTCGGTATATCCTGCGGCTTACCAGGCGAATATATTTATTTATTTGAGACATGCATGTTTTGTATATAGATATCTCTCTAGGGACCCTTTGCACCTCCGATATCAATAAAGTGACACTAACGACAAAACACAGTGAGTCTATATGAAATGCTTCCATTATCATTATCGTGAGCACATATATATGTACGTCCCGTTGTTAGGTACGGGTCTCCTCTACAACTGAGAGTGGTAAGCGGACTATACATCTAAGATATTCCTAAGAATTTTTAAGTATGCAATTTTCCTCATCATGTTCTCCTGTCTAATCCTAGCTTGTTTTAAACCCTAGCTTGTATTAAACTAATTATACATCTCCCAGATAAAATTTGCATTACACTAAATTAAAAGACTAATAAACCATTTGTTAGAAGGTGATACACCAGAAAATATACACACCGCTTACAGTAAACACTAGGCTATAGGTCCCACCGAGTGCTATCATCTAAGTCGCTAACAGATTTGCGAATGCAATGCTTTAAAAAGGTTGATGTAGCCCACTGCCCAGCTAATGCTCGACCGTGGATAAAAGCGAACTTGATAAAAGACGGCGGTGGTGGCGCAGCGTCGTGAATCATCCATCAACCGCAATCTAACTACTGTTCATAAACCCCTTCATAAGCCACACAGAATATAAATATGGTGGAATATAATTTACCATTTGTTTCCACATTTGGTTGACGAACATTGTACATGATATAATAGAGAGCATTCCAATAAAAATAAAACATGTAAGGATGGTCCTACCGTGGAATATATAATTAAAACGAAATAACTGTAACGCTACAGCTATTTCAATATTTTAATTCTTCGAATACCCAATAAGACAATATCCCCCCTTTTTTATACGCCGTTAAAAATCTTGAGACATTTAAGTGACGTGTACAGACAGGCAGTTAGTCAGTACTGTATAGAGGAGAAAAAAGGTCATTTAATGTTCACAATCGGCGCAGAGAACTCGTAAACGAATGAGTAATGTGAAGGGGTACCGGCGATCGGCCGAGAGATGTTGCTAAAGAAATTACGCCAGTTAAATGCTTTAAGTGCGCTGTTAACTGTGTTAATGAATAACACACGGCGCTCGGTTCACTCAGTACTCGCTATTTGGATGCTATAAACATTAAATACCAAAACTAGTCAATATGCGAGCCGATTCCAAGGCAACGTCGACATTACTTTTCTCATCTACATATGTTCTTTGTACATGTATCATCTTCCCTATAATAAATTTAGTACATTTTGATCGAATTTTATCCATTACATAATTAACCCAAAACAGCAAATATAACCTACGGTGACTATTCAAAACATGAATTTTATATTTAGAAATTTTATTATATTCATGCTGCACATATAGTTTCGGAAATTTAACCATTTCATTATTTGTTGGGAAAATGGTTCTCGATAACAGATAGTATCTAGATGCAGTACCACTAATTATAGACAAACATATATCTGTACTTTATCTTATATTATCTGGCTATCTCGCCTTGCCAAATTCCAATTCCTATCTAGACACGCGGCAGCGTGTCAAGCCAAGTTCAAGTAAAACTGGCTAGCCAGCGCCGAGTGTATCATTACACGAACCATTTGGCGCCACTTTTGACCCTTCTATAACTAAAAACCTATTTGACGTAAACACTTGAAACTACGTGTGTTTAATTATATCTATAAGGACATCTAGAAGCCCAAATTTCATGAAGCTAGCTCAAACGGTTATAAAGATATGGAGGTCAAAAAGTTGTAAATTTTAGCACTGACTGACTGATAGTACCTAAACCTAACCTACTTCCAGATGACCTAGAAGGATAAAATTTAGAATACAGCTCGGTAATTATGTGTAAACGTAGGAAAAAATCTAAAAATAGAAAAAAGTTAAAAAATAGCGGGGGTCCCCATACATTTTTTTTTATAATTGTAGCGTTAGAACGGTTACAAGCAGATATTTGAAAAAACTATCCCAATATATGTATTAGTATACTCACTTGCTATATATCAGAAATATAAAAATGAAGTTAAGTCAAAAATTAAGTGGTGTCCCCATACAAAAAAACTTGTAATACGCGCTAAACAACCGGCGAACACAACGGTGTCCTCCGCGGCGCGCGGCACCACATATAATATCTATACTAATATTATAAAGCTGAAGAGTTTGTTTGTTTGTTTGTTTGTTTGTTTGTTTGTTTGTTTGAACGCTAGGATCTCAGGAACTGCTGGTTCGATTTGAAAAATTCTTTCACTGTTAGATAGCACATTTATCGAGGAAGGTTATAGGCTATATATCATCACGCTACGACCAATAGGAACGGAGCAGCATTAAATAATGTTTCAAAATCGGGGACTTTTTTCCGTTTTGTGAGCTTCCCTGCGTACGCTGCAGAAACGGTTAAAGTTTCGCTAAAATAATGTATGACAGAATTGTTTCCCTTTAAAATTCTAAAAAAAAGTCCGCGACAGTATATGTCTATCTTTTAAGGTTGGCTCACTATAACGTTTTTAATTCTAACCAAATTTATTTTAAATAAAGCATTATTTGTGAAGGTGTTTTTACAAACATGATATTAATCCTTATCCAAATAAATAGGTTATTCATTACAAGTATTTAATACAAAATAAATTTGTCCTTTACATCATTTGATTTCAATAAGTATCTTAGAAGATATCGCAGTTTCAAAATAATGATCAAGTGCGCAATAATGATACTCAAGGCGTCGACCGGCGCGTTACGGTTTCACGTTGAAACAATTTGACCGATTGTATGATTTTTGTATATTTAATTAAATGGGGCTCTGCGGCGTAAAATACTACAACTTATTTTCTTTCTGAACCCAACCCTGTAGTCCACGCAGACGGAGTTGCGGGCAAAAGCTAGTAATAAATATACACAGAACACAAATAAATGTACATACCTAAAAGCGCTCCCGAGCGACACATAAACATAGGCACTGCTTAAAAATACCGATTCAGTTAGTTAAAATCTCAATACCTGCATAATATTCTTTACAAAAAGTAATGATATCCCACCAAAAACATAAATGTAAAAAAGGAAAGCCAAGTTCAATACAAAAATTATTCTCGACTGTGGGCTTCGCCGCAAAAAGAATGGAGATCTAATTGAGTGCCAAGTTCTATGCAAAATCCAAATATAAATAATAGGAAAAAAATATAATTATGAACAAGTAATAAATCTATTTCTGTGCTTTATTAGATATCTATATGTAGCCTTTTTTTTTTTTTTTTTTTTTTTTTTTTGCGGGGAAAATCCTATTTACGGACGGTGTGCCGGACTCACCGGCGCCTTCCGGCCCAGCATTGATGTTACCGCCCGTATTTGTGTCAGACGGCCGCTGAGCCGGGTTCCTACCAATATCTTTGCGCCGCAATACCGACTAAAAACCCCGCTACTGCCACCATCGGCGCAAACGAGACGGCCCCGATATACCCTGAAGCAGTGCTATGGATTGTACCGGGACCGCCTCTGCGCGGTGCCACAAGGCACATCAACATGACGCTGCCGGCGTCAACATCCCGGGAGCCGCCAAGGTAGGGACGGCGGCCCCACGTGGCCCTCAGGCGCCGGGCTAGGTGTTCTCCCGGCGCCTCCTACGTCGCCTGTTGCGACGAGCGGGATCGATCCGCTCCCGATCCCGCTCAGCACTCTCCTTCTGCGAAACGACACGTTCGCAGAAGGAGAGCATAGCTTTCCACGACCTCCGGCTGCCGACCATGGCAGCGACCACTGTCGGCAGCGAAAGATTACTCCCCACGACGGCTACGAGAGCGCTGCGCTCCTCGTCCCAGGCTGGGCACTCCTCGAGCGTGTGCCGGGCCGTATCCTCACGGCAGTCGCCACAATAGTGGCACACGGCGGACTCCTCCACTCCGACTATACGCCATAGGTACGCACCGAAGCAGCCATGTCCGGTGAGCACCTGCGTCAGTCGGAATGTCGGCGCACCGTGGCGCCTGTCCATCCACTGCTGGAGCACAGGTCGCACTGCCGCGACGGTCGCCACGCCAGCACTTGGGCTCTCCAGCCTGGAACGCCACTCCTCCACGGCGGCACTGCGGAGGGAGGCCAACATGGCCTCGACCTCTCTTGGGGCCGGTCTCTGTCCAGACTGTCGGTACGCCTCCTCCCGCCAGAAGAACACTGACGAGAGGTACTTTGCGTCTAGTTCCCAGGGCAGAGTACCAGCCAAGACGCAGGCCGCCTCGTGCGAAATCGTGCGGTACCCCCTAACGATTCGCTGCGCCACCATACGCTGCGGGCGTTTTCATTTACAATTTATATAGCCTTCGCATGTTCTAAACCTGGTACCTTTCGGTTCTTATTTTATTATTCCGAAAATTTGGCTTGCTGGTAGAAACTACCCATCGAACATAAGGCTCTTCCGTTACTGTGTAAAAGTAGGTACTTAATAATAATTCGAGTAAGAAAACTAGCCAAGTCAGCCCTTAGGCTACATATAGATATCTAATAAAGCACAGAAATAGATTTAATACTTGTTCATAATTATATTTTTTTCCTATTATTTATATTTGGATTTTGCATAGAACTTGGCACTCAATTAGATCTCCATTCTTTTTGCGGCGAAGCCCACAGTCGAGAATAATTTTTGTATTGAACTTGGCTTTCCTTTTTTACATTTATGTTTTTGGAGGGATAACAGATTACGTCATCGGTTCAAGTAATTGCTTATTCATAAGTATTGTTACGCGGAACTAATTGCAATAAACAACATTTCCGCAAAGGAAGGTTGGATACAAACACAGTATCGACGAGTGTGGAGTGGCCGGGGCGTCACAGAAACGTTCAACAGTTTAATTAACGTATCGCGCACACAGCACATCAGTACGTGACTGAAGCGGATATTGTCAGCGCCATGTGCGTGACGCTTGCTGCAGAAACACACGGACAATCTATTACACCTACAAGGGGATCATTAAACATAACATCACACTAACTACTGATCTCCTTCATCTGTCACGCTTATAGAAATAATTTGCAACTTCCACAATTTGTAAAGCTTCATACATCAGGAAATGGAATTCCTCTTATGGTGGTCGTAAAAATAATTTGTCTTTTGGAATTTTCTGCACAAGATTTTTTCGAAAGTGATACTCCACCAGCCTATTATAACGAAATCGTATTCTAGTCGTAATAACAAAAAGGCACAAATTTCTCCACGAATCTATAATGTGATTTTAAATTGCTTTGCATTTATCAGCGGCCATGAAAGTGTATGTTAAATTTTGGTTTTCTATTACATGAGGCCACGACCTCCGGCAATCGGTTGCCTTATGCGGGCTCTATTGAAAAGAAAACGGTAATAAAGTTCATATATAGCACACAAAGTGAGTTAATTGAACGGACAATGCGCCGGTCACGCATGGCTTACAAACGCAATCTATTTGAGTGTGGACAGAGGAGTGCGGAGCGACATGAGCGACTCAATGGGATCAACTCACCGACGCACCACCCGAAAGGAAAATATCACCCTGCTTAGTGGGATGCGATCGATGAAGTTTCCAGTAATAATGAAACCCGACGTGACCGCTTAGTATACAAAACTTTCTCGTTAGATGTGCTCGAAATAAAAACAAAGTGAACTTGAGGTGTGTCGCAATACGTGCCGCGCATGGCGATACTGTTCGTGGCTCATTTTAATTGACGTCGACAACGAGAGCGGCGCACCAGACGGAGTTGGCGCAAAAACGCACCGCTTCCACACTTTCGCCGCGCCCGCCCCGCCACCCGCTACAGTCGAGGAACGTCAACATTCTGCCTCATGGCTATTATTGTGCGACTAATCTTTGTCATTTCAATCACACTATTAACACCGCCGATCAAAACATTCGTCATTGCGAACCAATCACATTTTTTTTCTAACTTTCCCAATATTAAACTTTCAAATGAATAATGCTTTCATCCATTTTTTCAATGCTATCAGCTAACTCATAATTCAAATACCTGATGTTGCTATACTATAAATTAAATTTGTGACGTAAACGAAATTGATCTGAAGTAACATGAGTATGTTGTTTACATCTCGATCAGTGTAATATACCGGCACTGCAGTTGTTCGTCAGCTGCACTAAACATTTGGTGCATAAACGCAACGTAATACGGGAGATGGACTTGCATATTCCTTTTCAATTAGTTAAATCAAATATGAGACAACAAGGTATGCTTTTCATGCCTAGTTCAATAGTTTAATTCTAATTATAGAGATGGCCTAACAACAGCTAATAGTGTGCGCTCGTGAATTCGCCGTACTATCAGTGTGATAACTGATAACACTGATTATTTAGGTCAATATCTTGAGATAACGCACTGGTGACGGCAAAGCATCGCGCGTGAACACTAATGTGGCTTAATACACTATTTTGTGACAGAGACTTGTGTGAAAAATTAAGCAAATATCCTGCCCAGACAAGATTGAGCAGTATAATAACTGACTTAAATAAATGACACCCATGGATTACTATTCCATACAGTTCTCCAGTTTGTAAAATAAAATGTATATGGCTACATAATTTTTTGTCCACTTCAAAAAAAAAAAATTCTTATGCAAAAAAAAAAAACATTCTCATAAAAATGCCTAAGGACAAAAAATATGTGCACATTTGTGGAATGTTTTGCCAAGATTATATGATATGGTGTAACAAATATAGCCTTGTAGTGGCAGGTGATAAGTGGCACTCCTACATTACACGCTACACTTCATATTGATATTAATGTTTGGGATTTGGTGTGGGCCACAGAGCTTCAATCACAAGTCTTATCAAACACAGTTTATATACAATTCCTGGAAGTGCCTTGTCTAATAAATTATTAATGTTTCTATAAGTCAATTAGATGTTTTTATAACAAGATGTAGTACAAAAAGTATTACATAACAATAATTGAAAAGTTATGTAAAATGATTAGTTTGAATCAGAATAGATTTTATCAGCTAGTTAAGACTACACTTACCTTTTATGAGGGGCTCGGTGACAACGTTCACATCCTCCTGTGGAATCATGTCCATAAGCCGCGCAATGTCTGTCGCTAACATGTGATCCACTACTTCCAGCAATTTTGGTTTCAACGGGTGGAACTTTGTGAAGTCGTGGTTGGCCAGGGTCTCTTGCATTTTCTTAATGTCAGGGAAATCTCCAGGAGAGATTTGTTGTTCCCTTTGAATACGGTCATATACTTGTCCTAGGTTCTTGATCAGTTCTTTCTTTTTACCATCTTTACCAAACATTGACGGCATCTCTTTTCTCAATTCGCTGACAATGTATGCATGGACCTTAGCTAAGCGAGCCCTCTTGATGAGGTCATTCAATTTCCGTAAGGCAGCATTTCTTGGGAGAGACTGCATGTCTCTGAACAGGTCCTGCTCCTCATCTTCAAACAACCTCCTGTTGACATCATACCTGAGAGGCTCGTCCCAGAATGAGCCGATGTACACCCTCGCCACCTCAGGTGTCTGTAGCACTTTGCCCAGAGACCACATGAGCGCACCATACACGCGCATCAGCTGTTGGTGGTCGATCATATCGGCCTTGTTGAGCACAATGCGGATTTTGTCGTCGTGTCCTCTCAACGCCTCGATACTGCGCCTGAACTCGTCCGATATGTCGAGTTTGTGAGCGTCGAACAGCAGTATGATGCGGTCGACGCGCTCCGCGAACCATTCCAGCACTCCGGTGAAGTCATATCCTCTGTCTACGCGCTGTTTCTCTCCAGACAAAATGCCGGGCGTGTCTACGATGGATATTCCCCGTAACACTGGAGACGCGACTGTGGAGCACTGGAATCTGTTTAAGAACGCGTTACCGAATTTACTGAGCGGCCGGAATTGCTTTTTAGGGTCGACAACTAGCGCATTGCCGGGGATGACGCCCTCTTTTTCGTCGAACATGACCGCAATGAATCTGTCGGTGGTCGGCTCTGGGCCGATTCGAATGCCGGGGAAGTCTCTCTCAAGCAAGTATTTGATGAATGTTGTTTTGCCGGTGGAGTATTGGCCTACGAGCAGTATCATGGGTTTCGCATCAAAGTCCGGATCTTCGAGCTGCGGCGAGTGGAAGTCGTGGAACTGGTAGTGCAGCTCCAGCGGCAACAACTTTGTCTTATAAATTCTTTTGAGCCCTTCCACGACATTCTCGATGCTTTCCGACTTTTCGCCTTCTTTCTTGAGCCAACTAAACATTTTTGCTGTAACTGAACGCGCTTTATTATCGGAACGATACGCACTAGATCACTCACTACACTTTATTTAGATTTTTTCTACAACAATATTGACGAGACCACCGCGATCATCCTCCCCTACAAAAATGAAGTGCAGTGTCAAATGACGTGTGACGTGTGTATGACGTGCTATTTAATGTTACCATTATTAAAGTGATATACGTTTATGGGTAAAATAGTTGATAGCTTGAAAATAACCGACGATAATCTAAAGTAGTTACTACTAACATTGACGATAAATATTATTACATGAAAACTATTGTAGGTACTTGAGTTTACAAATTAGTAGGAATAATGATATTATTAAAAAAGTAAAAGTATGCCGTATGCGCCTAAGTTTATCAAGCTTTAATAATGTTTTGTGATTCTATTTCCATCTACTGTATATCTATATCTATTATATTTAATAAACCAAGATTTTATATTTCTGGGTTATAGTTTTACTCAACTTGTATTTCTGATATGCATAATACCCAGCCCCCAACTGTCATGTCACATGTGTCACATCATTTATTTATCATCTGTGCCTGTGGTCTTTGCATCTATAAGTGTCCGGCATGGTGTAGTGTTATCATAATATTAATTTTGTGGAAGATATTAAACGGTATTTTGAAATGACAATATTTCACGACGAAATAGAAATCGAGGACTTCGATTACGATGAAGACGAGGAGATGTATTATTATCCGTGCCCGTGCGGCGACAGGTTTCAAATAAGCAAGGTTAGTCTTGATTAACATTAATAAGCAAGATATATCGTAATTGACTCATTCCTATATTGTTATTGTAGATCTCTGATACTTAGTATAGACGACATCACGACACAACGACACCACTGGTGCCGCGGTACAAGTGTGCCAATCTAGTGCGTAGTTGGGCTGACTTGTTAGGTTTTTCCAACAGGGAATTGTCATTAGCAGAACGGAGTATGCTATTAGCTATGTGTCCCTTTATTATATGCCATTAATATAGAATTAAATGAGATCAAAAACGCTGCTAAATATAGTTGTAGGGACACTTTCTTACCTGTGTGTATGTACTGTTTACCTTTTCCAGGAGGAGTTAATAGCAGGTGAAGAGGTAGCTACATGTCCCAGCTGTTCTCTTGTGGTCAAAGTGATTTATGACCTGGTAAGTGTATTACAGATTTTCTATATTCTCTATGCCTGTTACTAAAAAAATCATACAGGAACATTATAATATTGGAAATGTATGAATGTACAACCTATACCAAAATTGTGATGCACCTATAGCATAAAAAAAAATTGGTGTTGTCTGAGTTGTCTTTTGTGAATAATTTATAATTTGGAGAGAGTGTGAATGTATTGCAAAGTTTAAGTTCTTTGTTTCAAACTAAAGCTTGAGTAACTTCTGATCTTATAACATTTTTAAATTAGTATTGAGGTCTTCTTAGTGGTGATGATATAAAGGTGTGAAAGTAGCACAATTATAAATATATGATCCATAAATTTGTAATTAGGGTGGTTAAGAGTAATATCAAATGTCTAAGACAGCTGTTATCTACCAAGTTAACAAAATTAATGAAAACACAACTTATTTTTATAGGAGAAATTTAAAGCAGAAGCTGAGGAATTGCATACTGAAGAAGGTGAAAAAGAAGCTGTGAAGGCTTAACCGGAACACAATTGTATCATGAACATGATATTATGATGTGAACAAACTCACTCAGATCAGAAATGGCCAAAACGCAAGAGAGGATATAACATCAAGAACCAAGTTCAAGGATGTTTTACTGTGATTTATGACTGTGGATATTAATAAACTTAATATAAATCTATTTCTTTCCATATCACTACATAGTATAAAACAAAGTCGCTTTTTCTGTTCCTATGTGCCTTTGTATGCTTAAATCTTTGAAACTATGCAACGGATTTTGATGCGGCTTTTTTTTAATAGATAGAGTGATTGAAGAGGAAGGTTTATATGTATGATAACATCCATTACATAATATCAGCATTGCACCCGTGCGAAGCCAGGGCGTGTCGCTAGTATTTCTATATAACACAGATTTGGCAAAACCACCTGGAAATTTGATCTATCTAATAATTTGTAAGTTAAATTTCTCATAAAGAATATTCAAGTCGAGTAACTTGAAGGGTTTCCCAAAGGCCAAATTTACCTAGGAAGATGTCTAAAAAATTTGTTAGTGATAAGGGCATGACAGTGTACTGAAAGAAAAAAAGATATAAAATTGCAAGTGGTCTATTTTACACTCCATAAAAATATGATAAACATATTGTTAATTTATAACTAGTTACAGTAGTGTATAATTTCTGTCCTAAAATAAACAAATAAATATGTCACACCGACTTTACAAACAACTAAAGTTTGACTAGCTACACAATGTTTGTCTATGCCACATTATGATATTCGAGCTCAACATGTCATATTGTCCTTATTTGCAATTATTTACCATATTACAAATTCCGAGATGCAACAAAGCAATAAAGAATAACAGTATGTATATCAAGCATACACGACAGTAGCATTAAGCTTTAAACATACACATTTTCACTACGCTTTTGTCAAAGCAAACCAATGCTAAGAAATATGAGTTCAATTATTATGTGCAATATCTGTACTGTTACTTTTTATTACATTGTTCTTAAATATAACAATTAATACAATTTTATCTTACAAGTACATTGGTGTGTAATTGAAACTATTATTGTGATAATTTTAATACGGTAATTACAAATATTTTTATTGAAATTGCCAATTCTGAAGCTAAATATTGGGCAGATACAATGGAAGGGATAATATTGAGCTAATATTTAATTCTAAACCTTGTGCCTAATGAACATTCTAATATCTTTGATTTTCATTTCATATGGACTTAAAATAGACAAAATATGACTTAAAACTAAGCAAGCTTAAAGCAATAAATACTGGAATGAAACATCAAGAGACAACAATATGCTTATTCATTTTAATATTTAAGTAATTAAAGTCATCTGCAGAGATAGCAAGTCACACTAATGATTAATAACTGGCTCCATAAATGCAGTGATTTACCTATTCAGTTATTTCCATTGTTTGTCATAAAATAAAAAATCTAAGGGGCAGTATAATTTCTTAAAACCATATTTTTGGAAATATTGCATGTATAACATAAATAATAATTTTTCTATTTATATATTTTAACTTTGCTCGAAAACGAGCTGTAACTTAACAAAATAAGGTAGGCTATATAAGTGTATTGTTTTACACAATACTAAATATTTCAAAAATGTCAGTACACCATAATTGTACTTAAAGCACATTTTATTGCAATAAATACTTTTACCTAACGACAAGACCAAAAATATTATTATGCTAGTATTATGGTTATCTCGGGGTTTGTGACAAGTGTTGGACGTGATATATTGTTTATCCTAAGTAGCGCTTATTCTGTCAACTAGATGTTTAAGAAGCAGTGCATTCATAGCGGACATTCAACATAAATTAGTTTGTGAAACAAACATTTTTCATATACATTTGAAATATGTTTACGAAAATAAAATATAAGGATACAAATAAGTACAGTCGCAGACTTAAAAATAATAATCTGGTCATCACATTGAACATTTGGTAGTTTATAGGAGCGATGATTTTTAAATGTCTCATTGGGTAGGAATAAACCGCCATCGGAGCCTTGCGTTAGTGGAGATCAGTGGGCTCCGGGCGCGTGTCCTCGCTGTGTTAGCAGTGAGCAGGCGACACTGGGGGGTGGGGGGCCCTGTGCGGGCGCTCCTACGCCGTCCGCGGCAGCACGGGCGCGCCGGCCGCCGGGGGCGACGCCGTGGGCGGCGGCAGGGTCGGCGGCAGGCTGGGGGTCAGGGTGGGGGACAGAGTCGGCGCCGTGGAGGAAGGTGGCGACGGGGTGCGGATGTTGAAATGGCGGACGGCCGCCTCCAGAGCTACGTTGTTGCCGCTGAAGTAAGCCGACACCGCGTTGTGGAAGAGCAGCAGCTGCTTGTTCATTACTTTTACCTACAACAGAATGACATGTACAGAATGAACAAAATTGATATTATGTAAAACACATGACTGTATCGACCAATAATCATAAAGAAATACATACCCTATTTTCGTGCAACAATTTGAGTTTAACGGCGGAGTCGTCCCTGAGCCTCTCGTAATGCCTGCGATGTCTCTCGATGTTGGCGAGCAGCAGCTCCGGCGGGTTGCCGCCGCTGCCCTCCAGTTCGCTGCGGTACGCGTCGTACTCCACCCTGTATGAGTATTGGAATCATTCAAATTAATATTGATCGTAGTATAGAATCTCGATACTCAAGGGGTTCGAGGTCATTTCTTTAATCTGGACGAGCGTTATTGTATTTTAAATGGATGTTGAACAAGTGGAGTGGTGTGTGTGTACCTGGCGGCCTCGTACTGTCGGATGGTGAGCAGCGTGTCCTCGATGGTCTTGTTGGTGAGCGTGTTGAGCGAGTTGTTGAAGAAGTGCAGCGCGGCCAGCAGCGTCTCGCCGTTGCGGGTCAGCGCGCGCTGCGTGTCCGCGTTGTACAGGAACCTGACATAAAATTATACAGGCATGATTAGAAATGTAAACTGGTTGAATACTGAATTGTAACATTCTTGCCTATTTTCGACTATCAGTTTTGTTGAAGTAATTGAAATGATACTAAACGAAGAGGCGGTCAATTAAACCAAGGCTCTGCAACTTTTATGTTGCTCCCATATTTTCTCGGATTATTTTGGACTAAGTATCTAGAAATACTTATGTGATCATTTAAGGCGCCATCCATAAATTACGTCACACGAAAATCATGATTTTATTTGACCCTGTCTTTGTCACTGGTCACATTGTGTGATTGGTGACGAGGGCACACAATGTCACACCTCATTGCTCCCCTCGCGCTCTCTAACGTAATTTATGTATGTCGTCTAGTGAGCGTGTTGAAAGAGAGCCTGACTGGTTCTGCAGCTCCGGCGACTTCTGCGCGAGGTCTGCGAAGGCCTCCCCGAGCGCGCGCTGCGTGGCGCCGGCGGCCGCCAGCTGCGCCGTCAGCGCCGAGCTCAGCCGCAGCACGCCGGCGTACTTGCGCTGCGTCTCGCGCACCATCTCGATCTGCGCCTCCAGCTCTGTACACGTCACGCTTATTATGAACTAGCTCACTTTTATTAGCTTCATATCAGTGGCGGTACAGTTTCTATCATAAAATTTACCTTTAAGCTAATTTAACATTAAATTATAATCAGTGGCGTGCCTAGGGTGTCAAACTAAGGCAAGCCCAAATGTTTATTTAGTAGCAGCATATTTTTTTTGGTACGTAGAACTAATAAATACCTACCGGTTAGTACTCACATTCACGTTTATAGCGTTATTTTATAAATAAACAATCGTTAAGTTCGTTATTCGGAACTTAGTAAGGCAAGTCGGGCTTTCGGGCTTCTATTGAAGTACCGCCACTGATTATAATATCCTTTGAGCTCATATTTAGGAACCGAGAGAGCTTTACATGTATGTTAGTTTTTCATGATTTAAATGATAATTAAATATTGGATTATTCAAAATAAATGAGAAAGACTTCCATACCCTACAAGAAAAGTATAGTTTTGTGTAAGAATTAACTTTAAAACATAATTACCAAACATAGCAGTGTAACAAACAATTACCTGTATCTACAGTTCGAGAGCTCTTTCCCAACTTCTCATACAGTATTTGTTTTGTGCACTTGTAAGTGGACACACCCCAATTACGTATGGACTCCAGCTTTGTAGATCCCGCTCGCAACAGCGTGCTTGTTCCTGCTGCTCCATTCTGAGACACATCTGGTGGTGCTGGAAATACCATAACATTTTCTATTACCAATTACCCAAATTATAGGAATAATAATAATTGTGAGAGATCTAATCTATTGCTATGATGACTTGTACCAATTTCAGTCACAGTTGCTGTTGGAAATATTGGGAGGTAATAATAGGTCTATTTTTGATTAAGATGTCAGTTACCATGCTGTCTTAGTGTAGCATAATAGCCTACACATGTATTAAAATACAAAGTTTACAATAACTATATGTACATAATTGTAATACTGTTTGTTTTTTGATTACAAGCTATAATAAAATATGTCAACTACCATAAGCAGGAGGGAATGGCATTGAGCGTGATGTTGGAAATTTGGCCTCAGTTCCTGATGTGATCGAGTCACTTGATTCCCGGAGTGGTGGTGTGTCTTTGAGCATCTCATGAATACTACGCTCTGATTGCCTGTAGACAGAAAAAACAAAATGTTAGTGTAATAGACTTGTGTTTTCTGCCAGGAAGAAAAATCCTACAAAAACTACTTGGTATCCCTACGAAAACTAATATAAATAACCACTGAGAGCACTAACTCATCATCATCATCATCAACCCATATACGCCCACTGCTGAGCACGGGTCTCCTCTACCATTGAGAGGGTTTAGGCCATAGTCCACCATGCTGGCCTAGTGCGGGTTGGCGGACTACACACCTAAGAAATTCTTAAGAACTTTTTAGGTGTGCAGGTTTTATCACGATGTTTTCCTTCACCGTTAAAGCAAGTGATAATTCGTTGTGAATTACACACATAACTTCGAAAAGTCAGAGGTGTGTGCCTGGGGTTCGAACCCGTGACCGCCGAAATTCTCGACCGCGTGCCTAAACCTCGAGGCCATCACTGCTTCACTAACTACTTGTATAAAAATGCAAACTTTGGGGAATAGTTTTTATTGCTATTCAAAGAAACCTTAGGCTTCATAATTTATTTCTTCTTTACTTACACTCTAGTGCTTTGTGATAAAATTGAATTTAAAAGTTAAATTTTGCGATAAAAATATTTAAATATGAATTTAATTGCTTGAATTTTCTTACCAATATTCAAATTTTCTTTAGGGTAATAAAATTCTCTTTATTGGGAAAACTACTTACATTTTATTGATTTATCTTTGCTTACTTAATGAAACTGAATTGATGAATTGAAATATATATTTTCCCTCAAAATACGATTTATCTATGAAATGTAAATAATTGTTATTAAAATAATATCGACAGAACAATTAAGAACGCAACGCAGCAAAGAATGTGGACAAGTGGCCTTAATATTAGTTGATTGGTGCCAATATATGTGTACTTCCAGTTAATTTGCTCAATAACCGGCAAGCAACATCGGCATATCTAATAGACCAAAACTTAATACATTAAAACGATGTGATTCATCGGAATTAAACCCACCACTTAGACATCTTGTCGGCGTTTTCTTCCCCTAAATGTGATAATGTTTGAAGCACAAACTAATAAAATGTCTATATTATAAGGGAAACTTAAACATTTTTATAAATAACTATGTAATGTTTTAGGCTTTTTTCTTATCGACGCTTTACATTTGACAGTTTGAGTAATGGCAATCGAATGTCTAATCGTTATGACAGATAGTATCTTGAGCATTGAAATAGCATCTCCTATTTCCATGAATACATGCTAAATTTGTCAATTATGAAATACGTTGTAAGTTCGTTCGGAAACACGGCGATATTGTTTTGTTCACAGACTAATATTGCAGATGTATGTTTTACCGTCGTTTAGTTGGAGGCACAGCTTGATTAAATATAACAGCAAATATTAAAATTTATGTGTAATGTTGAAAAATGCTACATGTTTTTTTCTTAAGGCGTGTGTATGCTACTTAATTTTCTGCCAGTGTGGCAGAGAAGACGGCAAGGTATATGTAAATGTTCCTCATCTTTACAACTGATCTGAAATCCAGACTTTTACGATTAAACTGTGTTCCTATAAATTATGTAAAAATGCAGGAGTCGTATTATCGTCGTTGGAGACGGTTTGCTCTCTGTGTCTATAACAATTATTCCACTATTTAATTTTTCTCTAAACTATGAGTAGTAACATACATACCCTCTCGCCTGTTGTTCAGAAGGGGTAGCTAGGTTAGAGATGCATGCCCGGGATTACATTTCATCATACATATAATCAGTTTAAATATATACACCCAACATCTACACTACGATTAGAGTCTTGTGTCGTGGGTATCAGAAACTATAACAGATTTTTCGGTCTCACAAACATGGTCATCAGCTAATATACGTCTCAATGCTGGACACGGGCCTCCTCTTTCATAGAGAGAGTTTCTCACAAACACCCCGGCTCGAAATAAATGTTTGTGGATCACACGAACATTTGTCTCGGTGCAGGGATTGAACCCGTGGCTTCTTGTTTCTTAAGCTGGTGTCTAGCCAATTGCGCCTATACCTGTTTCTAGAAGGAAAACACTGACCGACCGAGAAGTTGAACCCGACTCCTCTAGGTCGTATGACACATATGTATTTGTGCCACGCGACCACCTCACAGTGATAACATTGGTCAATTACACTTTCATAATTATGAAACTACCATCAGTCGTATATCACAATAAGTCCACTCTAGTTTCTTATAGATTTTTTAAGTACAAAAGCTATTACAGTATTTTTATATTACTCAAGTCAACACGATACGGTATAATAGATAGATAGATCTGACAGCACCGTAGCGTAGTTGACGCCAGCTTGCGAAACGAACGGCCGCGGTTTCGATCCCCGCACCGAGACATTAATGTTTGTGTTTGTGAGACCGATAAAGTCTCTCGTAGTTTCTGGTACCCACGACACAAGACTCGTATCTTAATGTGGGGTCAGGACCATGTGTGTGACTGTTGGGTGTATTTATTTATTTAATAGATAGGTGTGAGTGCGACTTTGGAGCGAGAAAAGTCATTTTAGGTTTTCCTCTTGGTTGACTGTATGGACAAATCTATTAGGCTCACTTCATGATGTGTGGGATTTAAAATAAGCTAGTAAATATTGAGCATTAAAATGCAACATTGCTTTTGGTAATACTTTGGGGTATAAATGCGCGATTGTTTGTATCAGTATTGGTTATCTTTGGATTTATATGTACCTATCTTTATCGAAGCAGATACTATTTGGGATGTTTCTATGTTTCGAATTTTGCTAAACGTTAATGTAGTGAATTAAAACAGTTTATTATCAAATACATATTTTTTTATTTACACTCCATGCACTGTGTAAAGTTGGACTTAATGCCTAGGGCATTAATTACATTTTATATCACGTACGTTTTTTATTACTCACAACAAACGCATAACCGAATAACATGTTTCGGTTAATTAAATTTACAAAGTGACCTAATTTATTCTTGCACACAGTTATAACACATTACACTTGTTTTATTTTTTACATCAGAAGATAAAATCGTTAAAAGATATTGAAACACACTTATTCCTAGAAATCTATGAGTCTGGATTCAATGTAAAATATGTGACTGAATTTTACGACTATTATGTATTGGGACTAGAATGTTTCACATAAAAATAAAAATGTAATATAATATTTTATGAATTGTATAAGAGTATAAAAATATTTTTAAATATACCAGTTTTTTTATTTGTATGCTCAGTGTAAATGCTCATAGACCTACACAACATTGAAGTCAGATCTGCTTGCTATTGCTGTTACAATACTAGTTTAAGTTTACAGATAGAGAGAGCTTTGTACCTTAAATGTCTAGATATATAGTCCTAGATACTAATATAGTACAACAATAATAAAGCTAAGTAGTGCGGTGCGTTTCCTTTGCCTCACATTGAATTGTCTTTGGTTGTTGAGTAAAGCGCGGGAATTTGATTGTGTTTAGAAACGTTGGGCCTCGGGTCAGTCGTCGATCTTCAGTATGGTTGCCGAGGGATGCAGCAGAGGTTGTGGCAGCGCGCGTAATGGCTTCATTTCGGCGCCGGAACTGTCGCTTACGACCAGCGTTTCTTGTGGACAGCACGATGTCTTCATTGACATTGACTCCGTGGACGTTTTATGATTCTGTCAATGATAAAAATAAAAGTTATTAACGCATTTAAATGGCTTTTTGTATATAAAGAAATAGGCAAAAAATATAAAAGAGTAAACCCGTTGTATACCCCCATTGCTGATTTTCTTAATACTCGTAAAGTTTTCAGTCGCGTTATATCAGTTCTCTAAATTAAAGGATTTTATAGCACATCAAAATTTGGGTATGTGCCTTAAAATCAAATAGGTTCTCGGGGTTTTACATACTAAAAGCGAGAAAAACATTGAATAAGTACATGTGTTTATTTTATTTAAATCAATTTATTTACTATTAAGAAATCGATTCAAGCATTATCTTTAAAATAGTAAATAGCCAATAGAACCAGGTAACAAACTAACCCGTTTGAAGCAATGTGCGATGGAGTGACAGAGCGTGGTGACGGAGAGCTGGCGGCGTTGCCTCATCAGCACGTACAGGATGGGGTCCAGTACGTAGTTGAGCAACATGAGCACGTCGGACAGGTTGGCCAGCTGGCCCAGCTTGGCCCACTTGCTGGGACCCAGCGCCAAGTATAGCGCCGAAGTAATCTGCCGATTGTAACAAACGAATTAGTTATAAATAAACAGAATAATACCGACAGTCACACACAGAGCCCTGACTCTACATTAAAATACGATTCTTGTGTCATAGGTATCAGAAACTACGAAAGACTTTTCGGTCTGACAAACACCCAGACCCGAAACAAATATTTGTGGATCACACAAACAGTAGTCTCGGTGCGGAGATCAAACTAAACTGCGGCACGGCACTGTTAAAAGTTTATCTAAATACCCACACTCATGCCCGCATTTCAGGAGACAATAATAATAGGTGGCGAGTCAATTGGCCTCTTTGGTCACATTTCAATACACTGTGCTGCTGAGAGGGTTTTTCCTAGTAAAAAAAAATATTTATATCAATATAAAAATATTTAGATGTGATTCGTTGAAACCCCATGGAGAAATCTTTACTATTTACATTCTTGGTGGACAAGTCGTTCGCATGACATGTGTAAAGACAACGAGTGGCTTGAAAGGGAGTGGTCGTGATGCCACGACAAACTGCCACGTGCCTGGCGCTGACAACAGAAACCTTCATCAGTCCATTAGATAAATGCATCACACGCCCCATGTGGCCAATGATGGAACAATAGCTATAATTGATTAATTATTAACTATTGATTTCCTTGATAAGTAAGCGTGAACATTTATTGCTTTTTAAATAACGTATCAATGGATAGGGTATGCGTGATTTCGTAGATCTATGGCCGGCCTTTGAGGACGTGTTTGAGAAAGCAATATTATGTCTTATTACACTGGACAACAGCATTAATGATGATTGGGTTATGATATATGAAATTGGTCCAATTTTCAACGACAATTTCAAATCTGTAATTGAAATTTTTGTATGAGCTCTAGTTTAAAAAATATGCCACATGGCTTGTTTTCATATTAAAACGTTATAAATTTTGGGGTTAATCCTTCTTTTTCCAGGTGAAGTCGAAAATACCTTGTGTTTTTTTTACTTTTTTTTAAACTAAAGGCAGAGAGCTATTCTGAATGCTCCAACAATAGCCAGCCATCATATAGGTGTTCCAGGAGCCTTGATAGCGTTCCTCAATCGTACGAATGTCCTGGTGAAGTCGCTCGCTCTGTTTTTCACTTAGATTCCCAAAATTGACAGAAAAATAAGCTTAGATGGTTATGAAAATAGTGTACCTCGATGCTCATATTACTTCCGAGCCTTTAATAGTGACATAATACTTTTTGGACGTCATAAGATACGTCCAAACTTTTCTTATTTCACAAAAAAATCTGTACTAACAAAACTAACGCATTCCATGCGTTTTTCTCACTATCTGTCACAGTCTTCATCAAATTAGCTTAGTGTATTAACGATTTCATCAGTGACCCGTCAAAAATACCCGCTAAATAAATAAATACCAACTTTTATCTTCCCTGCACTCAGTTTTTGAAACTTTTTTAAATTAAAAGTGTCAGTTTTCGCCACAAAATCCATATAGCCTAAGATCCCACCACGAAATTACTACATACATTATGACGTGAGTCAAACACACATTTTTACATTCGTGTATGAATAGGAGAATACACTGATATAACGCAGCCAGGCAAAATATGCCCGCAAGTGATTTTAATTAAATTAATGAAAATTTATTTGTGGAATAAAATTTCATGCACTTCGTTTTTAAATAAAATATGATCCACGTCGTAGCTATGCATGTACAGAATTCTAAAATCCATAGGCGCCGTTCCACACTCAGCCGCAACTACCTCGCAGCCAGGTGCAAACAGGTAACATTATGGAGTTTTTTTACACTCATAACGTGCTCGGATGATTTTGGTATCAAATTAAAGCTGATTTTTTTTCTAATATGATGATATATGTCTGCCTGCGAAATAATAGCCGCAAATTAGCGGTGCCATCTGTTAAAAACGCGAGATAACCGGGATAAAGTGTTCTCAGCCGGCACATTTAATAATATTTATTTCAAAAAATAAGTCGGATTCCGACAAAATAAAAATTGCACGTTATCAAGTATATGTTTTTCTTTTATTTAAATGTTTTTAACTACCCTTTTGCTCGGGGATATGTTCAATTCAGTAAATTTTTTTTTCATTGCATATAATATTATAAATTTAACAGCATTTTGAGCCTCGAAAATGACTCTAAAATGAATGTGTCAACCTTAGCTCAGTTATCTTGTTAGTTGTTACTTATCAAAATTTACGCAAAAATCTTTAAATGTTCTTAATATTTTTATCTAATAAGTTAATTAACTTTTTAGATAACAATATTTCCTAAAATAATTGGTAATTTACATAGTTGTACGATGGGTCTTTCATCAATTCTAAGGGGTTCGAAAAACACTGTTTTTGCCCAGATGACGCTAAAACTTATTCATCATCAACCCAAACACGTCCCACTGCTGGGCACGGGTCCCCTCTACCATTTGAGAGGGTTTTTACGCCGTAGTCCACCACGCTGGCCTAGTGCGGGTTGGCCGACTACACACCTAAGAAATTCATAAGAACTTTTAGGTGAGTCGGTTTCATCACGATATTTTTCTTCATTGTTAAAGGAAGTGATAATTCAATGTGAATACACAACAAGATAACTGAGCTAAGGTTGACACATTCATTTTAGAGTCATTTTCGAGGCTCAAAATTCTCTTAAATTTATAATATATGCAATGAAAAAAAAAATTTACTGAATTGAACATATCCCCGAGCAAAAGGGTAGTTAAAAACATTTAAATAAAAGAAAAACATATACTTGATAACGTGCAATTTTTATTTTGTTGGAATCCGACTTATTTTTTGAAATAAATATTATTAAATGTGCCGGCTGAGAACACTTTATCCCGGTTATCTCGCGTTTTTAACAGATGGCACCGCTAATTTGCGGCTATTATTTCGCAGGCAGACATATATCATCATATTAGAAAAAAAATCAGCTTTAATTTGATACCAAAATCATCCGAGCACGTTATGAGTGTAAAAAAACTCCATAATGTTACCTGTTTGCACCTGGCTGCGAGGTAGTTGCGGCTGAGTGTGGAACGGCACCTATGGATTTTAGAATTCTGTACATGCATAGCTATGACGTGGATCATATTTTATTTAAAAACGAAGTGCATGAAATTTTATTCCAAAAATTAATTTGTATTAATTTAATTAAAATTACTTGCGGGCATATTTTGCCTGGCTGCGGAATATCAGTGTATTCTTCTATTCATACACGAATGTAAAAATGTGTGTTTGACTCACGTCATAATGTATGTAGTAATTTCGTGGTGGGATCTTAGGCTAATAGATATCTTCAGAGAAGGACCGGACTGAGGTTCAAGTTATATAGTAGGACTCAAAACACGTCTATTAACGAACCGTAAGGATGGACCATTTAACTCGATTTTGACAGGTAATACTAGTTATGTTTACGTAGCAAAAATTACTGTTTTCGTGATGGTTCACGGCTTCTTTCTACATGATAGCGGTTCAATCTATTCCTTTTCCTATTTGTCCTCAAAGTTAGAGACTCAACACACGTTTTGCAATACTTTTGCCGTATCTAAGACTTGTTGTTTATGTCCAGGGAGTGCCGAAAGTAACTTTTGTAAGCCTCAATTATGAGCTTTGTCACATTCAAAGTCCATTATTTGTACAAATATTCTCCGCAAATGAAAAAAAAAAATACTCGAATCATTCACACAAACTCGTCTTTACTATACCATGTAAAATTATATTTAAAAAATTATAATTTTGAATTTATGAGCAATTTAACACGGTAATACTTTAATTGTTTTGTGATAGCTATAACTCGTAAACTAGAGCTGATACAAAAAAACTGAGGTCACATCTAGAATCAGCGATGTCAAATTAGTAAACATCAAGTGATAAAAGTCAATCATCATAGAAAAGTGTCAATTTTGTTGTCCAGTGTTATCATCTCATTTAAATTCATGTGTAGACCGTGGGTCAATCAACTTTTAAATGTACCATCAATGATAGATTTTATATATCAATTTTTTTTTCTTAAATTTGTATATTTTATACGTATTTGTTGTTGATAATTATTTATATTTAAGGAATTCAAATAGAGCAGAACAATTTATGGTAAATTTTACTCAAAAATTCACATGACTGTAGTTAAGATAGTCCCTTGGACATTTAAAAATTCAATCAAATTGTTAATTTACTTTTAAATATTAGAATCATATTTGAATAACCTTACTGTTCTTTTAAAGTAAAAATTACGATAATCTGTCTTTAGGAGATAAGAAAAAAGTGGTTGTCCAGTGGACATAGACGTTTGTCCATAGGAAATACTCGGGTGTCCAAAGGGGACTCTATGATGAAAATCGCATGTATTTCTTCTTTTATGTAATAAAAAAACAACTATTTGAAAATAATTATCAGTATTAGAAGAGAAAATATTGATTAATTCAGACAACGATCTTGGATGTCCAAGGGACTGGTGGTGATATTTATTAGTCTTTCCGCTCCCTGGTAATAAATAATAATATTTTGAATTAGGTCTTACGCACAGTAAAAAATATACATTAAATTGAATATATTCCACTTTAATTTACTACAATATATAAAATACAAAAGTTTTTGTGCTGGTTGTCCAGTGGACACACAATAAAGCCACGCTCTTTTTCAAAATACACTCGGTCGACTGGCGCCGCGGAAAAGATGAAATCAAAATCGAGGCTGGATGAATGTTGTCACGAAATAAATCGACTTGAGTTCCAAGCAGTAGTCACGCCATAAATGTTTGGATTTTGGAACTTTTTTAACGTTGTCCGGTGGAAGTCAGAATAATAAAATATAATAGGGACTAAAATAAACATGCAAAAAGGTCGTTAAGGTTTTAAAGCAAACAAAATCTATTTACTAGCATCATAGTAGATATTGTAATTAATAATTATGTTTCATTGTAATGGATTGCCATATATAATTTTTTTGGAAAAATTAATGTTTCATTGTACTAACCTACTGGGGGACAAATTTACATAGTACTGATAGGACAGATAAAAGTTGATTGACCCAGGTACTCATTTACCAGAGACAAAATAAAAATGAAAATTGAATTGCAGACAAGGATCAACATGGACAAATACTTTTTACAGTACTAAATATTTATTTGATTTTGGGCAACCGCTAGGCTGACTTTAAACGTTACACAAAATATGTGAGAGCTGACTGAATGCAATAAGTATTAAAACAGTTAGTATTATTATTATAGTAATAGTATACTGACATAATACTTAGTTATGAAATACTTACCTAATTAGAATTAAACAATATTGTTAATATAGATAAAGATGTAGCTTCCTGAATCGATGTTCCGTTGCATTTATCAATTGCTATTTGAAGAAAACGCGTGTTATCGACTAAAGATAGATGCTCGAGAGCGCTTGGGTTATTGTCTTGTTTAGCTTGTTCTGTATCGCGCCAACAATCATTTAGAATATCAACTGGCCGTTTCCTGTTTCCTACTTGACCGACGCAATCACTGACTATCAAGTCTGATGAGTCCGATGAGATTACAGATACGTATTTTTGTACTAACACGGAAAGTTAGTGCTTAGCAAGTGAAGTGCAGTTCAATGTCGCTGGCGATTAACTACTTAGATATCTTGATATACAAAAGCTTGTGCAATCCTTACAAGTTACGATTCACTATGAAATCTGTTACACCTGTTTGGTAGTAGTTTTCGCCTAAGCAACAACTTCTTACTATAATTTTAAAAAAAGGTCTTCAAAGCCAACAATAACGAGACGAGTCAACTACCTCACTGCTCGTCACATGGCGCTGTGGCCTCTGGTGGAGTTCATCCACGGCGTGATAATAGGAAATGTGATGAGAAGCGAAACATTATTATTAGCCGGAGGTTCTCGCCGCATTGTCATGCAGGGAGCGATGCGCCGAGCATTGGTCGCTAACATCATCGGCTATTTATGTTTGATGCTACTATGATATACATGCCCAAATCACTCGCTTGTTAAAATGATCTAAGTGTCTTCGGCAAACTTATGTCCTTGACAGGATTTCAAAAATCCCCTATTTTTTATGTTTGTTAAGAACGACATACTTAATACAATCAGGCGTAAATAAAAAAGCGTAAAAGATATTTAGTGTATGTCCGTTATAATGACCTCCTAATGTGTGACTTCTTGCAGTACAATATTACCCTTAATGTAGTCTGTAGACTCGAAAGATAAAACGTAAACAGCATGAAGTAGCTTTTTGTTCTCTGTTTATTTACACAGATAGTGATCACCGTACAAAAAAATGAGTAAATCTCGAAGTAGTGACCGTCGAAAGTATTTTATTTTCTGAGACCATAACTGTATTTGTGTCTTAAATACTCATAAATTCGGCCCAAGCAATTAATTATAGCAGGTCTATCCGTGCAAGGTAAGAGCTTATTATATATTAACTTAGTATTAACAAAATAAGTTTAAACAGATACAATATCTATTCTTGTAATTGAATTATCCCACAGGGAATGTTAATGAAGCAGCGATAAAACCGAGTGATTTGTGGCGTGTCAACGTCCAGTCAGCTCTAGGTTGGAGTGCTAAGCGCTACGAATAATTTGCTGTGTACAAATTAATGGGCGACATAAAATCCTGCCTAAATCCGTGTGCTCAAAGCACGGAATGTTAAGCAGGAATAACTTATCGGCGAGTAACTTATATGGATAGCATACTTCCCGGCAAGATCTCAGTGGGTATTGCCACTGGCGCCTAGACTGTGCGGAGTTCTACTCGTTCAGATTTTGAAATGATATTGGCACATTATGAAACATAATATTCGAACTCATGGCTTTAAAGTTCGACTTTTTTAAGATCAAATAATCGATTAAGCAAAGGCATACAGGGTGTATTTAGACCGTGATCTAAAACTGAGGCAGGTAATAGCGATAGTGATTACAGACCCCCTGGCATTAAAGAAAATCCCGACAAAAAATAAAATTTTTGAGGTTTTCCATACAAATCACATGCTTTTAACACCGATAGTTGTATGGAAAACGTCAAAATTTTTATTTTTTGTCGGGATTTTTAATATCGCCACTGGGTTTGTGATCACCTTCGCTATTACCTGCCTCAGTTTTCGATCACGGTCTGAATACACCCTGTATATTAATAGCCCCGTGGCCCAGTTTACTAGATACCAGCTTGCGAAATGAGAGACTGCGGATTCGATCTCCAAGACTTTCGTCTTGGAGAACCAGTCTTGGAGTCACAGGACTTTAACCCAGGTTAAAAGGACTTTAACCTGGGGAGAATCAGGCGTCATCAGAAATATAACTACGAGCAAAGCACCATTGAACAGCTCATTGTTTTACCAATGATCGACTCACAAGAGGAACATAAAAATAATCGCACAATATATTTTATATTGTTCGTCGGCCAGCCATTAGCATGCGGCGCACGGACGCGCATTGGCGAAAATATTTCATTGTTTCATTAATGGTATTCGAATAAAAGTACAATTTTATTCATATGAGTCGATCGATGGTTGGAATCCGCGTGACGGCGACACCTCGAAATAACCAGCGCCATAACAATAAGTTGTAAACAAAAATCTAGTTCCAAACAAAGCAAGCGATCCCATTTGCGTTGAATAGGCACGTGCGCATCATAGTCACCACGTTGCTGATGTTTTAATTTTGATTGGAAATCAATGAAGAAGTCGGGAGAGGGATTTTATTTAAGTAGGTACCTAAGCGTTACTGTTTTAAAATTGACTTTGAATGTCTATGGGAAATGGTGTAGGTAACTGACGATCGAGTTGCTGCAAGTCGCAAGACAACTCCACCCTTGAAGAACGCAAAACTTACGGATACGATCCCTTACATATGTATGTACTGCCACTCACATTAATCGAGGTCCTGGATGTAAAGAAAGTGTGTATGTTAAACGCCAGACAAAACCGTAGAGTGACTATATTCAGAAAACGTTGTTATGTAGAAGATCAAACTGATGTATAAAATAGAAATGTAAATATGTATAATAAACATAATGTCCACGTCAGTATGTACACCATTAGTTCACCGAGTTCTCCGGGGGATGGATTTGGTATAAGACAGGCCGAAATGAGGTTGTAAAAACTAAGTAGGGAAATAACAAAATCACGCCTCCGATGTGATCACGATCTCGTCTAAAGGATAATCAAATTATCTTTTGTTCGTTGTGTCAGAATATCTTTAATTACGAGTCTACCACTTCGGTTGCAAACAATCAGATGTTATTGAAAAAAAAGTGTTTTTTTTCTTTTATTTATTATTTATTTAAGCTTTATTTTTGTAATGAAGCATCACCGCTCTACCTCAACTATAACATGACTCGCCGCACGCGCGTTGCAAATAAAGTGCCAATATTCGCCTCATTCATGCTAATAAAACAATAATGCAAATTTGATGATGTGCGTTTGAGTGTTCTACTATGTTTCCGATTGCCACCCAGTAGCCAGAGCCAAGGTCGCGTCACATTAGGATCGGACCGTTTGCTGCCTGGTTCCGTATACAGGGTGTATTCAGACGGTGATCGGAAACTGACGCAGGTAATATTTAAAGTGATTACAAACCCCCTGATGATAAAAAAAATAGCGACGAAAGATAAAAAAAATTATATTCTCCATATAAACCACGTACATGTAATGTCAATGGTTGAATGGAAAACGTTAAAATGTTTATTTTTTGTTTGGATTTTCTTTAACACCAATGGATTTATAAGCTATGGATTTATAATATATTTTTATGATTTATAACGGTAGCTGTTACTTGCCTTAGTTTCCGATAACAGTCTGAATACATCCTGTATATAATAGTCTCAGCATAACAACGATTGCCACCGTACCACTGAAGATTTCTATCAGTGTGGCTCCAAGTGCCAGTTTCGGCCAACTGCGTGCAAAATCAAAAGTATTATGTATAAAATTACTTCGTTTTTCAAAGAATTATCCCATTTTCAATAGGAAATAGCTTTTTTGGACAGCCCGTGGCACAGTTGGCTAGACACCAGCTTGCGAAACGAGTGGCCGCGGGTTCGATCCCCGCACCGAGACAAATGTTTGTGTGATCCACAAATGTTTGTTCCGGGTCTGGGTGTTTGTGAGACCGAAAAAGTCTCTCGTAGTTTCTGATACTCACGACACAAGACTCGTATCTTAGTGTGGGGTCAGGACTATGTATGTGACTGTTGGGTGTATTTATTTATTTATTTATTGATCCGAAAGTATTCATATTCAAGTCTAAGTTTTAAACTGAAAAAGTCACTTTTGTGCGTTTCTCCATAGACGTTAAGGTGTAACCAAAGATTTCTATGGGTGTAACATTTATAGAGCGCGTTACTGAAACGAGCCTCTCAAGATGAACGTTTAGCGTTGTAAATATAAAATAACAATTTAATGAAGCACAGCACGTGCCGCATCTGATACTGTGTCGACGTGTGCTGGGCGCTAATGTATGATCCAGCCAGTATAGTATATGTAAGGCCATAATGAGCCGTCAAGAGATATCTATTCTGTTGTCAATATATATCGGATTGTTCTGATACGAGTTCCGAGCGATTCGCACCTCACAATGAAGCACACGCCGTTCGCATCCCAACGAGTTGTTTTGCACATGCAAACCATGGGAAATTATAACTCCCAGAATAACGTATGATAATAAATGAGGAACTTTTATGACTCGTACAATTATTCAATCATCACGACGCGCATAATGCGGCGGCGAGGAGAATACATCTTGTGCTTCAATCGATTGGAGTTTTTACATATTTTTTGTTGGCGAGGGTTGTATGTTCAACAGTTTTAAAGCATAAATTTTACTAAAATGTCGGTTTTCTTTACTAAATTGCATATAGTAGATAATGCTGGGCACTTTCCTATAGTTTAGGAAAATAACGCTGAGACCTATGCCCCATCACACTCGACAAAAGTTTCTTAATATTCCATTTCGTCTGAAATTCTAGCATTTACATGAAATAATTCGATTAGTAAAAATTCACCATTTATTATCCGCGGTTCATGTCAGTAACATTGTATATGACCAGTAAATGAGTTTTACTGCGATATTTTTCACCAAACTAAACGGTTTGGTTCAATCAAATTTTTGTGGTCAAGTCTCCCATTTATACTGCAAGCAAACCCCGGCTACAGCTCAAACTCTTGCACATTCTATAAATGAATAATATGCTGAGGGTCGTGACTCGAGATCCCCTGCACTAACAGTAGGTAATCGTGCCTCTTACCACGCTGCGCAACCTGTTCCTATCTTTGGCATCAGCGCAGCATAGAATCCCGAATTATTCGTCGACCTTTTGATGGGACACGAGCCTCTCAGTCGTATAAAAATAAACAAATGAGAATATCATACCATTTGCGGCAGCCAGCATATCATGAAGAGCACGGAGAGCGTGGCCATGAGTCTGCTGAAGGCGACCTCCTCTGCGGTGGCGGCGTTGTGGTGCATCGCCTGCAGGTTGTTGCCGGAGTTGAGGCTGCGCTGGCGCTGGCGGCAGCTGCTCTTGGACACCCGCCTCACGATGGGCTGCCCGCCCGCCCGCGGCGCCGTGATCGCGTACAATGCCCTGATCACTGCTAGGTTGCAGTACACCAGGATCGCGCACAGGAGCGTGCCTGGGGAAAACAAATTGATGTGTCAGTTGCGAGAAATGTACATTACCTATATTTTCTGTGATATTTTCGTCTTTTGACCCATTAGTCTCCTACTATAAATACAATGGAGAGGCCTCTTGTTCGATTCCCGCGGATTGATCAATTTTTACTCGTAATTACGTTTTTATAAGGAGACGTGACAAAAGCCTGGAGTCTGAAATTGAAAGCTAGCATATTTGTGCAACTATTAAGAGGGATTTAACAATTGCCAATAGAAGATAAAATAAATAATTACTAGCAAGAGTTTTAATTTATATAATTTTACATTATATAATTTCTTCACATAAGCTCACGAGCTTACATAGCAATGTTATCCGGCGGAACACATGACCATAACAAAACAACATTGAATAACGCGTAGTTTTCATAAATACGAATAACGAAGCGCAATTTCCCAAGTTTTTGTTTGTCGGAACTCGAAGGTAAATACGTCACTGCCGGCACACGTATCCGGGGATTACTATAATGTATTAAACCTGAATTAATATAAATAGTGTTAGAAAAACACGTTCTCTCAACATATTTGCGGGCAATTACTTAGGTATTATTATTTTGTTTTTGTGTTATTAAATAGTCAGTGATTATATAACAACTTACTCACACATCTAGCAAATTAAGATGTTCTTTTCTTTCTATAAAAATTCCGAGTAAAGAATTCAGTGATCGAGTAATTGACATAACGTAGATTAATCGTAATAGCATTCTTGTATATTTATCGTTGAGGCGCTTTCCCAGTCACGCTTGAGATAACTAAGATGTCTCCCACATAATTAATACAGGGATGGATTGAAGCCTTGTAAGCTTATAAGTTAGGCTATTATTTTTTAGTTGTATATTAAGTGGGTTCATCACCATTACCATTTAGTAAATAAACAATTATTTGTGTATGGGTTCCGTCTGGTTACTCTAAGGTACAAATTCTGGCGTAGTTTGTTTCGTCACTACCAACAATGTATTCCGTTGCTATAGTTGGGACGACTAATTTAAAAACATAGAAACGTGCAACGGTTTCCGAAATTTATGAATTTTACCCAATGTACTTTTAGGTATCAACGTAGAAATTATATGTATGTAATATCTTTTTCTATAGCAGTGATGGCCTCGAGGTTTAGGCGCGCGGTCGAGAATCTCGGCGGTCGCGGGTTCGAACTCCAGGCACACACCTCTGACTTTTCGAAGTTATGTGTGTATTCAAAATTGAATTATCACTTGCTTTAACGGTGAAGGAAAACTAAGATGAAACCTGCACACCTAAGAGTTCTTAGGAATTTCTTAGGTGTGTAGTCCGCCAACCCGCACTAGGCCAGCGTGGTGGACTACGGCCTAAACCCTCTCAATGGTAGAGGAGACCCGTGCTCAGCAGTGGGAGTATATGGGTTGATGAAGAATATCTTTTTCAGCATTTTACCTATTCTCTTAAACTCTTACAATGTATAACTAAATGAATATAGTGTATTAACGAACGAGGTATTATCTTATGTGAATTATGCATTTTTTATTGTATACTGAGTAGATCCAACATTCCATTCTAACTCTGATTATTTATAGAAAACAAACAAGATATATACATAAACAGCGACGCATTTACACACAATCTCAACATTTACTTATTCAAACAGAGGCTATGTGAAAATTCCTCCACGTATATAGTGTTCCATTATATAGTCCATTGAATGCCGGCGAGTTCGCCCATTACTATAATGGAACCAATGTTTGGCGTTTTATTGTTCTTTCCGTATCGGTGTCAATAAACCGATGTGGACCATTCGAGCTACCCATACCACGCCAGTCTATTGTGACTGCGTTAGACCAAACTGGGCGCGGTGCCAGGATGCAATTCATCAGATAAAGTGGGAATCACTCATACATTGCAATACCCGACGGGAACATTGAATATTTCGCATGCTCGAGGCAAAAATAACGTGTTCCCCAACCTGCACTCGAATTGTGTAATGTTTGCAAACAAAGCAAAGTGAAAGTGTATGCGAAAACATTTATTCATTCTGATAAAGCTGTCAATTTATTACCCCGTAGAGCTCGGGACTAAAGAATTGTTATCACATTTAAGCATATGTATGAATGAGTAGAAACTTTATAAATAAATAATCTTTTATTTCAGACCATCACATTTCACAATTAAAGTCCATATATAAAAACAATTTAAAGTTAAAGATGCCTGTGGGGTAAATTATGTCAATTGGGGTGATTGGTTTGGTTAATATTTTAATGTCTGTTTATGACGATGAATTTGAATGATGAATGGTTATTGAGGTCTTGATCTTCGGGTAGGGCAGTGTTTTTAGGTGAGGGACTTCTTCATGGTAACACCATGTTACCTTTAGAACTTTAACTTTATAACCTTAGAATTATTAACATAAAACGAATACTTGCTGGTATACATTTAGATATTGTAACATTCAATAAGCAAATAATTTAGGCTAACATTTGATTCTGATTCTTGGTCTATTAGACATAAAGGGACAAATATATGATGTATGATGTCATGGTTTAACAGCGGTCCGACATCTGTCATGTACCTAACTTAATTTGGCGGGGAAGACAACTTTGTAAAATTTTGTGTATGTTATTTAAGTAAATATGCCAAACTAGACATAAACGATAAGTATAAAATGAAGACTCATAACCTATTTTTCAATGCAGAAAATATTCTAACCGAGTAAAAATGTAGAGTGTGGGCGTTCGAGAATAAGATGGGATAATGTGGCAGCCATTTGCAATATAATCTCGTATTTTATTCTGGGGCGAATCATATTATTTCTATACTTATTTCAAGCTGCAAGTAGAACTGCTATGAATTTTATGTCAGTTTTATTCTGCCAGGGCGAACTGAGTACAGTCATCTGTTAGTATGGCAAGGCAAATTTACAACGTGCTTTGTTGCTCAATGTTTATCCTAGGACAGGACTCTCTCGTGGCATTACAGCAGGCTTTGAACCTCGTGCATGACTTGATAAAGTGGCAATAATGTGCCAGGTAATAAAACACTCCCAACACAATATAAGATTGTGGCTTTACAAAGTCAGCACAGGTTGTTCTGATGTGGATTGGTTGTTTTAATTAATTCAATATAAAAGTCACAGGTGGTGAAAAGTGGGTGGAAAACCATCTAGGCCATCAGTACTTTGTCATGCTAACATTGCTATTTTAACATTATCAATTTTTTAGTAGCATGCGCAATAAGTTAATGATACTGAAATACATTCACCGTTCTAGCTGCTACAAATGTGAACCAAACCTAGCAAAGATTTTAATGACTTACCAAAAATGACGTAGAAGACGGCATAGACGAAGTCTGTGGTGGTGACGGCCTCCCGGTACCGCAGGCAGCGGCCGCGGCCCTCGTCGTAGTAGAGGCCGAGCCCGAACACCGGCGCGCACGTCAGGATCGCCGCCCAGAACCACGACACCAGCAGTGCCGTCCTGATCACGTAGTACGTCACTTGCTGCAATCAATAACTTAACATCAGCTGGGGAGCACCAAGATACAGTAGGACCTGGTTACCTCACTACTCGGCAGCCCCATTGTGCAGTTCGAGCGCAGTTGGCTAGACACCAGCTTGCGAAACGAGAGGCCGCGGGTTCGATCCCCGCACCGAGACAAATTTTAATTCACAAATATTTGTTTCGGGTCTGGGTGTTTGTGAGACCGAAAAAGTAACTGGTAGTCTCTGATACCCACGAGACAGGACTTGTATCTTAGTGTGGGGTCAGGACTATGTAACGTGTGACAGTTGGGTGTTATTTATTTATTATGGGGGGCAATGTTGCTCGCGTCCGTAGGAAATTCCAGCTAGTCATTCCTAGAATCACCCTACACGTGCCCCCTGGGTGGTGCCAAATGAGCAACAACGCCGAGTCTTGGGCGGCGGAAAATAACCCGATCTTAACAAGTCTTAACAAGCTTGCAAATGTTGATAGGTAGGAAATGACCTCAACAACCCGGTACTCATGGTCATGTTTCGTGAGAGTGGGGACCTTGGCTTCATCGCCTGTGTCAAGAGAAAGACAATCTCAATAAAAAAATAACCCTAATCCTAAGGTGAGGACTGCGCTGATAGGATGAATGGCTGGAGGGACTCCAGTCGCTAGCACCAACTTCGATGTGACAGGCCAACATCGTCGAATTGTGCCTTCTTGCAGAAAAGGGCGTCACTCTGCAAGCGACCGTATTATTCGTCCCGACTCGTGGGAACAAATATGAATAAACCCAACTTAATAAACTCAACCAAAACCAATACTAAAATCCTCACCCAACAAGTGTTCCATCCAGGACTATTCAATAGACCACGTTCAGCTTCATTAAGCGAAATAGCTAATCCAGATATCAGCAACCAGGACCCAAAGCCACCAGAACTTGTGGAGGTAACCAACATCTCACCAACCCAACTAGCACCACCGCCTTGGCAGAGGGTACCCAAAAACAATAAAAGGAAAAGAATCAGTGACTCGCCTCCAAATTCAACAACCCTAGAGACACAGAACAGCTTCACGTCTCTACCTCTGGACCAATCTGAAGACCCTCGTATCGAAAATACAAAAGTCAAGGAAAATAAGCCGCCTCCTATTGTCTTATACGGAATTGATGATGTCAATGAACTTTCTAAGCTTCTAGAAACGGTATGTGACCCCAAACAGTTCAAAATAAAAATTGTTAACAAAAATCTCTTAAGAGTCCTAGTAAATTGTTTGGATCACTACAGAAATGTTATATCGCTTATGAGAGAAAAAGGATTGATAGCCCACACCTTCACTCCTAAAGACATGAAGCCTTATCGCATTGTTATTAAGAAACTTCACCACTCCACTCCCCATGTTGAAGTTATCCAAGCAATAGAATCTACAGGAAATAAAGTTAGAGGCGAAATCATCAATGCTAGATATGGTCCCAATAAAACGCCAACCTTCACTTTCTTTGTAAACCTCGAACCAAATCAAAATAACAAAGCAGTCAAAGATATCAAGACCATCTACCATCAGCAGGTCAAGATAGAAGATCCTCGTAAATCAACAACTATTGTTCAATGCCATCGTTGCCAACAATACGGCCACTCTAAGAACAATTGCATGAGGCCATACAGATGCGTCAAATGTGGGGAAGGTCACAAAACAGCCGACTGCTCTAAAAAGGACCGTAATTCTCCTGCCAAGTGTGCCTTATGCTCCTGCGACCACCCAGCTAATTACAAAGGCTGTCAAGTTTACAAAGAAATTCTAGCCAGAAAAGGAAACCAGAAAATACCTAACACCCATAGAGCATCTCAACATAACAGCATAAAGAACATTCCAGCTTCAAAACCACTACCTCTCATAAGCAAACCATCGTCTAAACCCCAGATACTTCAACATCAGGACAAGAGTTTATATTCCGATATCACAGCAAATCGTCCAGTTACAAACATCAACTCCGAGCCTAAGGTGATGCCTGAGAACGACCCTCATCCAAGCATTGAACAAATCCTCTTAAAGCAATCAGAAAAAATAGATCAACTCATACAACAAATTGGTTCACTCTTGAGCCTTCTGACAACCATCGTCTCAAAATTACATTCTTAGTCCCATTAAGAATTGCAACCTGGAACATCAATGGTTTAGCGGCGAACATCTTAGAACTGGAAGAAGTAATAAAAACTAATATGTTGGACATAGTACTGATTTCTGAATCTCATGCTACTCTTAACAGTTGCTATCGAATGAAGGGGTTCAACATCTACTTTACTCCTCACCCTGGAGTCGGTAAAGCCCATGGTGGTACTGCAATCGTGATCAGATCCAACCTCAAACATACCCGGATGGATAATTATGCGACAGATCATATACAGGCTACAACAATTAAACTACATGGAAACGCCGGATCTATAACTCTGTCTGCTATCTACTGTCCGCCAAGGCACAAAATCAGCACTCAGTTGTTTGAAAACTACTTCTTCAAACTTGGAAACAAATTCATATCTGGAGGAGACTGGAATGCTAAGCATACATGTTGGGGCTCCCGTATCACGCTACCGAGGGGACGTGCGTTAAAAATGTGCATTGATGCTCATCACTTAGTACCAATCTCCTCTGGTGAACCAACGAATTGGCCCACAGACAAAAATAAATTACCGGACTTGTTGGACTTCTTCATAACCAAAGGTATTAATCACCTGTATCTTAGGGTAGAATCTAATCTCGATGGGTCCTCTGATCATACGCCAGTAATCCTCACTCTGAGTACGACAGTTTCCAAAATAGAACCAGCGGAGTCCTTATCAAATTGTAAAACAGACTGGGATGGATTTAGAAGCTACTTAGATGAACATCTTGAGCTAAATATCCCCCTAAAAACAAGAGATGAAGTTGACCAAGCCTGTAAATATATAACGAACATAATTCAGGTATCTGCATGGGAGAACACACCATTCCTACATCGTCGGCCTGAGTCATCATTGCAAAGTGATGACATCAAATCTAAACTGATGGAAAAACGACGTCTAAGAAGAATTTGGCACCAATCTCAACACCCAATTGACAAAACCGCGTTTAATCTAGCCGCTAAACAACTGAGGGCGTTACTACAAGAGTGTCGAAATACACAACTTCGAAATACCCTAGAATGTATGTCGCCTCTGGGAAAGGGTGAACACTCACTATGGAAAGCTGTGAAATCTACTGGGAAGCCGCAAGATCACTACCACCCTCTTAAAACCTCATCTTCTTGGGCGCGAACAGACTCGGAAAAAGCAGATGTTTTTGCAGATCACCTGGAGATGGTTTTTAGGCCAAATGACATGGGTGGATATGAAACAGAAGTGGAAGACCTACTTAATCACGATTACCAGCTATCGTTACCAATAAAACCAACTTCACCAAAGGAAATAGCGAACGGTATAAGAGATCTGAATCCAAACAAGGCTCCCGGTTTTGACCTTATTACTCCTAAAGTGTTAAAAAACCTACCCAAAAAATGTATCACGCTACTAGCTTCATTCTTTAACGCCATTCTAAGGTTATCCTATTTTCCCAAGCTCTGGAAAATCTCGCAGATAATTATGATCTACAAACCAGGAAAACCCGCTCATGAAGCTTCTTCGTACCGCCCAATTAGCCTTACTCCTATATTATCTAAATTATGGGAGAAAATCTTCGCAACCCGCCTAAAAGAACACATGAGGAGCGTTGATATCATCCCTGAGCACCAATTTGGATTCCGGGAAAAACATTCCACAATCGAGCAGGTACACCGTGTGCATCATGAAATCAGACACTGTTTCGAACGTAAAATGTATTGTTCGGCCGCTTTCCTAGATGTCCAGCAGGCCTTTGATAGAGTCTGGCATAAAGGTTTACTGTGTAAAATAAAAGAAAAACTGCCACACTCTCTGTGCCCTATCATAAAGTCATATCTTGAAGACAGATACTTTCAGGTGAAGCATAGGGATTCTAGATCCACATTACGCAAGATTGAGGCTGGCGTACCACAAGGATCTGTTCTTGGCCCTATCTTATATAATATTTACACCTCTGATCTTCCAGTGTCTGATTGTGTCACAGTTGCAACCTACGCTGACGACGTCGCCTACCTTGCCAGTGATATCGACCCAACCGTTGCTAGTAGCAAGCTCCAACATCTACTAGACGAGACTCAAGCTTGGATGAAAAAGTGGCGTATCCGAGCTAGCGCACAGAAGTCACAGCATATCACTTTTACTCTACGAAAGGGAAACTGCCCTCCTGTCAACCTTGGAACAGATCAATTGCCTGATACAGAGGTTGTAAAATACCTAGGCTTTAATCTGGATCGGAGACTTACCTGGACTTACCACATACGGAAAAAGAGAGACGAAATCAACTTAAAATTTAGAAACTTGCACTGGCTGATGGGCAGAAATTCCGCATTGTCTGTTGACAACAAACTCTTAATTTATACTACAGTCCTTAAACCTATCTGGACCTATGGCATCCCACTATGGGGTACCGCTAGCAAGAGCAACATTATGTACTTACAAAGAGTACAAAACAACATCCTTCGTACCATCATAAACGCTCCATGGTATACCAGAACAGATGAGATACATCAGTATCTAAATATGCCAACAGTGCAATCAGAAATTGAAAGGCTGAAAACAAAATATGCAGATCGCCTATACGCTCATCCCAACATCCTGGCAGCCAAACTCTTAAATCCACCAGTGCTACCGCAAAGGTTGAAACGCAAAGACGTGTGGTGAATTAGGCAGATAAGGCACTGGCATTGTCGCCTCTAAATTATTGTATATATACCAAGACATCTGCTTATAGTCTAGCGACTGATTGCCGATTATAAAAAAAAAAAAAAAAAAAAAAAAAAAAAAAAAAAAAAAAAAAAAAAAAAAAAAAAAAAATATTATGTTATTTATACTGAAATACAACAGATGAAAGTTAAACAAGGACGTTCACATTGCGTGCCGTGTTTATGATAGTTCATGATATCTACATAGGGTCGTATAACCACTGTAAAATTACACTCAGGTACACTCACCTCTGGAGTCTGGAACCCCGAAAAGGTAAGCAAAGTTGAATTTATGACATATATACTTGTTTTCTTAAGTACTACTTGGGGTGGGCTTTTAAGCCTTTACCGTATATATTTCCCGAATAGGTCATGTTAATAAATATATCCTAAGGAAAGAAAATTTTATATTTTGCCTGTCACATAAATCGAACACAAGGACGCAGTTCTCGAGTCACACCGTGGGACTACTGAAGCAGTTGTATGTATTTCATATAATTTTGCGCCACATAATATTATTACTTACAGTAGAAACTTAGTTAAAACTTAGCCAGCGAAATGTTAATTTATATAACACAGCTTGCACTATATTTGTGCTCGACAGTCACGTGTGAAGGTTCTCTAAATTAACTTTTTTCATAAACCGAGTCGTTACCACGTCGCGTGGCGTCGGCAGACCACGTCTAAGACTTTAATTGAATTCGTGTGAACGATATAGTCTTGGAGATTGAGCAAAACACCTGACGTCTAAAACTAATCTATTACAAATTTTATTTGTATTTCCTACTACATTTTAGTACATTTCTCATTAAAGGATGGTTTTAAGGATGGAAGCAAAAATTCCCACTAGTACCTCACTACTAACAGCGTGGTCAACTTAAGGCTAGCCTTTTATAAAGAGTAGGTATAGACAAACAAGTGATGGCCTCGAGGTTTGGGCGCGCGGTCGAGAATCTCGGCGGTCGCGGGTTCGAACTCCAGGCACACACCTCTGACTTTTCGAAGTTATGTGTGTATTCACATTGAATTATCACTTGCTTTAACGGTGAAGGAAAACATCGTGATGAAACCTGCACACCTAAGAGTTCTTAGGAATTTCTTAAGTGTGTAGTCCACCAACCCGCACTAGGCCAGCGTGGTGGACTATGGCCTAAACCCTCTCAAGTGTAGAGGAGACCCGTGCTCAGCAGTGGGCGTATATGGCTTGATGAAGAAGAAGAAGAAGAAGAAGGTATAGACACCTGACTATAAATCGCCTGATGAACATAGAGCATCAGATGGTGAATAAACTACATTTATAAAAGAAGGATACGCATACATGACCACCCGGAAAGTGACGTGTCGGGATCAGCTGCTAAGCATCCTCGCTTAATTATGTCGAATAGAAAGTCGTAATCCTTTTATACCAGTCGATACTGTTTGATCCGCAATAACTATTATGTAACACGGGTCTATTTGCTGTCTTCATATACAAAACAAGTATTTCAGTTAAACACAAAGTCAAGACAGAAGTACGCCATCAAAGCTCCATTTTTTTTTCTGATAATACTTATCATTAATAGTCCATTTCAAAAATAGTGAACGATAGCCATCACTCGTTAATAACTTAATAGTGCAATGATGGTGCAACATTGCAGGCAGTTTGTGTACAATTTACCTGTTCCATAACACCATACCTCGCGCTGGAAACTACGCTAAAACACGTTTACATTTTGTACATACTGGGAACCAACATATTTTGTACTTATGTCATGAATGAGTCGCAAAATATGCAAGTCATTGCTAAAAGCTTCAAAAAATACATCTACCGTATCCATTCATGTACAAGGACCATGTTATATCCTTTGATAAGTATTAAGGTATCTTTATCGAAGTCTAACAAGGCCATTGAGCTGGTCAACGGTTCTGTTAAAACACGGGAGTGCCTTTCCTTAGAATTGCTTGTTAAATTTTGCGTTATAGGGATTATAAAAGGATTTTTTTGCTGAAAACGTTTTATTTACCTCTCACACTAAAGTCCTGTATAGAATAAAGAAGTCTTTATGTACATGTCTCGGCAAACACATATTTCGTCCTTTGAAAGTAAGGAAGCAATTAAACGGGACGCCGTAATTATACCGACTGACAGACTCGGGAGCCACGGGGCGTGAAGGTTTTATTTGAACGGAATAATAGCTCTTCCTTCCCATCCCTCATGTTTGGAAGAGTTTTAGGAGTAGGGTCACTAATCTTGCTATTGTATGTAGTGTATATTAGGCTATTTATAGTAGATAACTTATAGTTTTTCTCATATTTACTATGATAGAAAGAATATTTTCGGATCGTGAAATGATTCATGTTATTCAGAGATGTTCATGTTCACTTTTTATTAGCCACTGATAGAGTTATATATAAAGTAAGAATATTACAGGGTACACTGAAATTACTAAAGATATTGAAAATTGATTTTCAAATTTCAATACCTAATCAAAAATTGATGTAAAATGATGAATGTAATTCCCAATGGCATGCGCTTCACAACAAGAACAGTTTTGTAAGTATTACTTGGCACCTCCGCTCCTCTTACAAATCTTACGAATTATTCACATTGTGAAACATTATGAAATCTTCGACCTATTTTTGCGTTACACAATATTTATACCTTAGGGCATTTCCATTTCTTCCGTCATATGGATCTATTTGACTTGCATCTAAGGCTTAGATGATTTTATTTCGTTTGCTTTAATGTATTTAGTTCCTAAAATTATTTCTATAAACTCTCCATGTATAAACTTTACAGTAGACTAAGGGATCTTTTACTTCTATTCTGCTCAAGTGATTTTTGACCTAATGTGTGAAAGGCCTCGATTTTTGAAAGAAGATTCTATAACCGTTACAGAGTACTATTACTATTCATCATATATGTAGTACTTACTTCCAAAAATATATATAAATGGAACAGCCACGTTCAGTTTATTTTACCCCTAAACATGTTTACTCCAAACTCAAGTTTGGTCTGTACTTCACTACCGCATTCTCCACCTATCACTGCACATTCATGGAAGGTTGAAGCATGCACTCTGTCTCCTAATTGATTCTAATCGATTGCTTTTACTCTGCCGTCCTTCAGCCGGCGACGCATTTTATTTGCAATTGAAATGTGCGTACGTGATAGATTTCATCTCATGTTACTGTTGTCTTTGTGTGGATAAAAATGGATTTGGGTTATTGTGGAGAATAATCCGACAGCTGGGAATTCGGAAAATGAAATTTAGTTAACAGGAAAATGATAGTATAGTGGTTTTGTGACAAGCGTAATCATACATGAAAAAGTCCAAAAATTGAGTAACACATGTGACATGAGGTATAACGAATCAATTGCAGACAAATCGAAATTTGCATAACATTTTTCTCATATTTGTAATGGTTTAGATTATTTACATATATCAATTGTTTCAAGTCCGGATATTCCGCGTGATTTTGGTTTATTATAACTTTAAAAAGCTTGGTTAATTTTACACCTCTGCAACAATATCTCTTTCAATTGTATGTAAATATATTAAGTTTAACTGATAGCCCACACATCAATATAAAGTATTTGTTTAAAAGATCACGTGAGCTTTTCTTATTTCTCGGCTAATCCTCCATTTTTCTTTGTCGTTCTTAGTTGCATTGTATTATGTAACGAGAGATGAGTCTCTTTTCTCGACACCCCTTTCAGATACACGTATTTCTCTTACTTGGCGACTTAAAGATACACTTACTGATACATTCAGAATTCCTTGATAAATATAATGATGGAAAGTAGTTCCTTCATCATCTACATATAACTATACTAGTAGTATAGTTTCTTCCCTAGTTGTTGATGGACCTACAATGATTTCCGTACAGGTGCGAATGAAGATTGGTGTTGATAATTGTGTGCGCCGTGCTCCAGTGCAGTACGTGCCCGGAATACCCAGGAAGTGAGACAAGTGAAGTAATTGTGGAGCGGAACCCGAACAGAGCTATCGGCGGCGCGTGAAATTATTTGGTGCACGCCGCTCATTGCCTTGCTTGTGTGTTAATTACACCGCACTCATTTGTTTAGAACCAACCACGCTCTTGAAAACAACTAGAAATGTATTCTAGAATATTGTGTTTATACAGGGTGTATTTAGACCGTGATCGAAAACTGAGGCAGGTAATAGCGAGGGTGATCACAAACCCAGTGGCGATATTAAAAATCCCGACAAAAAATAAAAATTTCGACTTTTTCCATACAACCATCGGTGTTAAAAGTATGTGGTTTGTATGGAAAACCTCAAAAATGTTATTTTTTGCCGGGCATTTCTTTAATGCCAGGGGGTTTGTAATCACTATCGCTATTACCTGCCTCAGTTTTCGATCACGGTCTAAATACACCCTGTATATGTAAAGTTATTTTGTTTAGTCATGCTTCATTTCTAGCAATTTTGTTTCGTCAAGGTTAAAGGTTCACTTTCAGTATGGTACACCGTTATTTTTTATGGCATTAAATAAGGGTTATACTTTGTTATTTTGACCTAACTATTTCCCTACCTCGTGGTTTTGCGGCACAAGTAGGTACGTTCCGTACGATAAAGAAGCCCCAGTTCGATTCCTTTATGTCAACAAAGAAATACTCGTAGGGACAAAAACAATTGTTTCCGCCATGTAATTTATTATTCTCTTCATTGGACGAGTTGAGTTACTACAACAGTTATTACTGTGGCGATAACAATAAAGCTACTCTCGTGAAAGACTATATCCGCGGAGAGACCGCGTTTGTAATTGCTTTCAATTTGCATGCATTTAATATGTAATTGGTACCAGCCTCCTCTTACACTCAAACCAGTTCAATAAATCTCTCTGCGGTGACGTGTGTATGTTGGTGAGATCCTTACAACATTTTATTAAATACGTTTAGCGTATTAACACTTCTATAAGATTCGCTTTCTCGCAGTTCTCGAACTTTTATTGCCCCGGTCGCCTCATCATAAAAGATGGTAATTCAAGATTCACGTTTGATTACTGGATGGGACGAACTGTTTTGTGTGTTTAAGTTCAGAGTTTTCTAAAACAAAAGAATTTTATGAAAATTTCTTGTTACGTGGGTATTGATTTTATTTTTTACGACTTCATATATTTGTCGACGCTCATTATGTTTTTAGAGTGGCAATCCTGCTACAGCCTGCCACTCTGACACAACACCGGCGACTGGTACGAAAAAGTGTCAAGGAACGACGGCAAGACGTTTTTAGGAAATCCGTCGTGATCAAAAGATAGTACCACGTATTCGGTGGAGTGTCGCGCTAAATTGAATAATTATAATATTACGGACTCACTAGCTATATTATTTCGATTATACGTTGATTATGTTAACTGCATTTTATTCTCTTCGCCCTAATACTCACGCCTGACGTTTGTTTGCCTTAAAATCATGAAGCCGGCCTGTAAAAATACCCTAGTTCCTTCATATTCATAAATATGGGGTTGTTCTATCTCAGATCTATGTATGGACAATCATTTATATTTAAAGGTTATCAAGATTTTCAATCTTGTCATTCAGAGAAAATAATTTATTCCGTAAAGTTAATATTGAATACAATATTAGACAAAAACAAATTGAGTTACAATAAAATTTTGATCGCACTAAAATATGCACATATAGCGTTTTCATTCGATTCGTTTCATCATTTCGTTTAGCGATATAATTGTCATAACTTGCGGTTCCGGCTTGTCATTTGTTTCCAAGTTCGGGTATTCGATTCCCAAGTGAGCTTGATTTGGTCCAAAGTTGGTTATAAATTGCAAACTTATTACTTAGTCAAGTTAGTTTTCTCCTCATAGGTATTACTCTTTACTAGTTAAGGGATATTCGAGATAAGCTAATACATACTACATAGTAGTGAGAGAAGTGCCAAGGAATTTAGTAATATAAATCTTCCGACTTAGTCATTATTTGGATTAGAAGTTAACCCAATGCTATGAATATTCTCACGCTGTCCCTAAGGAGTGGACAGAATTGTTTTCATTCTAACGATTCCAAGTTCATCCCGCAAATCTCTAGATCCTGTTACTGTACTGATTGAGAGTTTCCTAACTGAAAAGCGACTATAACAATTCGCCCGGCCCGGGAATCGAAGCCAGGATCTCTCAATCGTAGATGGTAAATTTATGCTACTGCAACGAGCATGTTAACTCTTTTGCTTTCTAAGATAATCATCAATCACCATATAGTATAAGTGTACGCGTAGTATTTACAAGGAAAATATTTTTATGAACTTTTTATAGTTGTACAATCATTTCGAAGCACTCGAAAGTTTTTTCTCGCGGTAGTATATGTTTATGATTTTGTTTTGACGAACGCAGAAATTCGCGTGACGTGATGACCCGGTTACATCGCGATATTTGCGAATACAACTATTTACTATGCCTGTGAAATAGAGGTGTGGTGTTTTATTGCTGATACTATATTATATGTAGGTATATAGTATGGTTTTCAAAAAACTCATCATAATCTGCCCATATAGGTCCCAATGCTGGGTAGGTATAGGGCTCCTTTACAACTAAGAAGGGTAAGGCCTTAGGCCATTAACTATTAGCATAAACTGTGTGCTAATAGTTAATGGTGTAAATGTGCAAGTTTCCTTATGGTGTTTTTCATCAAGGTTAAGATATGGAATTATTTAATTTAATTTTACACATAACTCGGAAATGTCACAGGGTATGACTCTACTCCATGCGAGGCTATCATGACTTCGAAGCTTAAGTAGAGATATTTTTATAATTATGTTTTAAGTTACAAGCTAACATTTTAAATAAAAGTTACATACAAAGTACCACCTTTCTTTAAATGTGAATAAGCTTGTTAGCGGAATTTTAGAACTTAAAAAAAATATAAAGCAAAACCGCATAATTGGTGACACTCGAGCAATTAAATGACGCGCCTCTATCCACCTATTAAAAGCAAGCCTTTAAGAAGTAAAAATAACAGACAAACAACATTACAGAAGCTATCATTTAAACACTAACGGCACACAGTCATGACACCGTGCGTGGAGCTCCTTTCTAGGTCTCGCGTGATCTTATTAAGTCGTTAACGCCATTTAAGACTTTTATGAAGAGTAATTCGCGTTTTCATTCCATTGTTTAATTTGTTTTGTCCCGCGAGGTAGGTGGTCGCCAACAATGTGCAATTTGTGCCTTAAAGCGCTGGATAACGCAAAGAATTAGGTTACAACACGTACTGCTTCGGACCAAATATAGCCACTGGTTATAACAATAGATTTCGCGTGAGCAATTTAATGTGAAATTTTGCACAACGTTTTCTTTATTGTTTATTAACATGTTTTATTTTTCTGAACGTTTTAAAATACAAATAATACCTATACTTACACAATAGTCACATGCATAGTTCTGACCCCTCACTAGGATACAAGTCCTGTGTCGTGACTCGTGGTTATCACAAACTACTAGAGACTTTTCGGACTCATAAACACTCAGATTCAACAAAAATATTATATTGGATATATTTTAGCGGTTTTATAAGCTGGCGACGACGGAATTGCGGCACCGGGATTTCACAATCTACTTCAGATTATCACATGAACATGGTATATATTAGATCGAAGTGAACATGTCACAAAAGGGGATTTATTCTGGATGAAAGTTTGCAAAGATTAAAGATAGTTCAAATAGACTTATAAAGTATAGACAATTCTTACAATACGGTGATCGAGATTGCCAAATTATACTAATGAATTATGTAAGTATAGTTGCACGTGATATATCCGCGCTTAGAATATACATATATTTATGGAGTAAAATAATTATATCATAAGCTTTCTTGCCATGAGCCTAAACTCACACGCCAATCATAACACGCTGTTACCTTGTCGCGGGGTTAAGACACAAATATTACAGATTTACGATGTTGCCATAGATTATCGCATAGTTTGGTGCGCGCTGTCGTGTCTATGACTCACTTGAGCTCGTGTACTAAACCACAGACAATAAATTGCAAAAGCTCATGTGTATGGTGGGCGGACCGAGATGATCTCTATTATGCAAATTCATCTTATCAGTGAATCATTTTGTAATAGCTTTATGTAAACTTTCGGTATATTTTCATTGGTGTTGGAAATTGTAGCTTAATCGAAGTTTTTAAGTAAGCACTTGTTTGAAAATTGGATTTTCTGTTTGTATTGTTATCAAGCCTTTGGACTCGGTGTAATTTAGAAAATGCGATTTAAACTCGTCTCTAATGTCTTAATTATTTCTTTTTTAGATTGTTAGCATTGAAAACTTAACAAACGAAGATTTACTTTTACATTAATTTATCGCTGTCGAAAAATGTGTACTCCAGTCACTTATTGTAAAATTATTTAGAAAATTCAGTGTTTTGTTACTTCAATCTCCAAAATGCCGCTGTGCAAAAATTCACTGACCTCGAGCATCGCGTCGGTTGTCAGAGGGAAAACAATGTGATATATGTATATGTATGTGCGCTCTCGAGAGCTAAAAATAATTGTATTGGCTTATCGATGAGCAGTGAGATTGTCAATAAGCGCGGCGAGCGGGCGCGGCGCACTGACGCTGCCACGGGCTCAATCCGACACCAAATTAATCAGGGTAACATGCTGTCTGCCTTTTTATTACCTAAGTCGAACAAAAGGCTATTATTTCATAGTAAATTATGGGGCAACTTGACAGTGATTAAAACTATCGTGACGAAATTTGCGCGCTTAAAAATCCACGTGTGTATTATGGTTATGTGTAGCCTGCCAGCTTCCACTGGGGTGTCATGATGGACACTAAAAACATAAAATGATTCTATTTCTGTATTCATAAACTATTTATTGTCACTGCAAACAAATTACGTTCAATTATTTGAATAGAAAAGAACTTTATGTCACCTAGGATCCAGATTCTTGACGTAAATAGTGCAACCTTTAATCCAATTTACTCAGTCCGCACCTCAACCTTATAAAAGCTAGGTGCACGGAGAAAATGCACGGAGAGCGTAGTGCGGCGCAAAGTAAACAGTTTATTAGCAGTAAAGAACAGTGTGACACAGTAATGATGGTGCGGCTCCCCTCCGCATGATTCATGGGCCGCAATCGGCGCAGTCCTGGACCAGCAAATTGTGAACGATTATGCATTTATTTCTGAGAAAAATTTTATAATGAATGAAGGTAATGCACCAGCATGTATAAACGAAAGCGCCTTTAAAAATTGGACAAGGTAAAGAAAAGGACTATCTTCACTCTTCAGTGAGGGTGGTAAAATAAATATTAGCATATCTCAAGAGTTTTAAGACCGGTGTTTCGTGACTAATTGTTTCGTGCTTAGATCAGTGAGTTTCAAGAATTGGTCGTTATTTAAAAGGTATATTTTTTAAGTAATTTGTTGTAGGTAGGTACTTTTGAAGCAATTCTGAATTTACTTCTCAATGCCGAGCTGGGCTTTTCTTCCTCTACAATCAGGAAGCTTAATAAGTGCGTTTAACAATCTAGGTTAATTCTATCAGCTATCTAGTACAAATGGCATATTTATAAATAGATAATTTCTTTCCGATATCAAACTATCAACAGGAGGCATCCCTTCATAAGTCGTGTTTGATCGTTAACTTTATTTGTTCCAGAGTGCGTTAACATTAATCACATATCAACAATCGACATTAAAATGTAGTTGGAACACCACTCTTTATATTACGATGCGATTATATTACGTGGCAATAAAATGATTTCATATTTAGAATCATGAAAGCTTTTTGTGTCGTGTTTTTAAATTTAGAATGTAAAACTACGGCATTTCGTTTTGTCCCTATCGTTATTTAAAACCTTCCATCTTAAAATTTACATATGTATTTGTATGCTTAAAACAGAACATTTTCCAACCTGTAATATGTTCTGATACTTATAATTAAAAGGTTTTCTGGAAGAAGTCGCTTTGAACGTCAATTTGTCTACCTACTGTACAAGATTTATTTTGTCCATTGGGCATTTTTATGGTAAAAAATGTAGTGTTTTTATTAATATTATTTATAACCGATCTTATGCCTCAAAGAATACAACTAAACCAAGGTACTTCAAAGGCAAGTTATAAAAAAACTGTTTTTTATCCAGCGACAAAAGGTGTTAAGATTTAACTAATGACAAATAATGAATTTCTAAGGAAAATAATATTAGACGCAGAAAATATTTATGATATTTCGTTTTTCCTATCTAACTGGTTTGCACCTATATGGTATGGGCAAATCAAGTGCGCGAAAATGTCATTGGAGGGTTCAATGACCTCTGTTCGCGCCATTCCAATAAGCATATTTGTTGAGTACTGGCGAAATGGGCGAGCCGCGTACTAGAAGCCTGACCTAAACTATAAAAACAAATGTTTTTATCATTATATACGTGCGCAAAGGGCAAATGGTAAAGTAATATGAAAAATGCCAGTAGATACTAAATAGTCATTGAAATATTTTGGTATAAAAATTATAATAATAGTAATATGTCACAGAATTCCCCTAAAATTTTCAGGATAGGTTCTTCGTTCAATTGGAGCACCGGGTAGGATTAGGGCAACCATTAGAGTTACATAATTTATACTTCAATAGATCGTGGACTTATGATTCTTTATAATGAAATGCACTACGCATTTGCTCTCATCCATACTAATCCATACTCCATACTAATATTATAAATGCGAAAGTAACTCTGTCTGTCTGTTACGCTTTCAAGTAAAAAGTACTGAATGGATTTTAATGAAACTTTACAATAATATAGCTTATACATCAGGATAGAACATAGGATACTTTTTATCCCGGAAAATGGAGTATTCCCGTGGGAATGGGTATTTCTGTATCTACCAAACCGATTTGAATGATTTTTGGTATAGAGGTAAGTAGGGCTCACAGAATTAACATGGGATAATTTTATCCTGGAAAATGTAATGGGATAAACATGTTATAAATGCAAAAATCTCTCTGCACTTAACCCTAGAGTCTATAAGGCATAAGCTATAAAGAAATAAAACACAATTCATTTTTGACATCAATATAGCCAAATAAATAAGTTCTAAGTTTGCCAATATGTTTCTATTTCGTCTGTCTCTGGAGAAATTATTTTCTACGTACAAAAATTTAGGGATTTGAACAATCCTTTTTGCTTATTTTTGAGCGTCTCTAAATGCTCATTAATTATAAACTTCGTGGCAAATTCAGATTAAACAAGTTGTAATTACAAAGTTACAAAGAAATTTGTATACCTACACGGACCTCTGGGGCGTAGTTGGCTAGACATCCAATTTGTGATGGCCTCGAGTTTTAGGTGCACGGTCGAGCATCTTGGTGGTCGCGGGTTTGAATCCCAGGCACACTCCTCTGTCTTTTCAAAGTTAAGTGTGTCAAAATAAATTGTCACTTTAACGGCGAAGGAAAACATCGTGATGAAACCTGCACACTTAAAAGTTCTTTGGAATTTATTAGGTGTTGGCCGCCAGTCCGCACTAGGCCAGCGTAATGGACTAAGGCCTAAAACATGTTACGAATCGAAGACGTAAACATAAAAGTTTTGGATACATCAGGAAAACCAGTGCCATCAGGAAATTGCAAAAGAAACTGAAATTGCATAATACATAGTAAACATCAAATATAGTATGCAGAAGATTTTTCCATACATACTGGTATATATACTTTTCACTGAAATACCAAATAATCGAAGGCGTGTCTCCACATGCCCCAAAAATGCCAATAAGTTCGCCCCAATTATATGCTACCTATTTGTGAGCTCGTAGACAGTGGGTTTATAATATTTTCGGTAGTCTAGCAGATAGCTTTATATTGAGTGTTAAAGACGTAATGTTCGTGAATCACCTTCATCGGCGATATTGCTGTTTTCTGTGTTGACCTTATGTTATTATCGACGTAATAGTATTTTAATCAAGAGATAATTGTAGTAATTGGTGAAAAAAAACGTCCTTGACCGCGAAACAACATAAGCACGCAATCGGTGCTTTTGGCACGATTTTTTTAATGAATGTAAATCATGTTAATGTCTAGTCATTATAAACTTTAAAAGCTTTATGGAGCTTACTTACGCATCGAGCTGTATAACACACATTTCACACATTGACATTTCCAGAATTATATTTGGGTGAAGGTAAAAAGTGGTCAAATAGTAAGTAGTCAAGAAAGCCAATCTGTTTCTCTAACGACTTTATCAGTCTTATCATCTTAAACATTGAGTTAATTTCACAATAATTTTGAGCGTATTGTTCCTCTATTTAATATGCATTCTTTTTTTTAATTTTCTCGTACAAAGGAGGCTGGCTAAGTCTTGTAGTGATTCCCATTCTTTACAGTGTAGTTGTGTGTGCGCATCCTTTCGCGTTGTTGTGGTGGCACACCTGCGTTCGCCGCCATTGTTCGCGATCATACGGATTCACACTGGTTTCATTTCGCTGTTGTTGTGATTCCATCGACATCCCCTATGTAATGTGATACTCATTTTTAAAATCGCTGTATATTCGATAATGCAATCTAATAGTATTTTCTATAATGATGATATGTTCTTCATCTAGACGTATAGCCGAATAGAACGCCTCTTACTGAATTAAGTTGTCCAAAAATTTAGAGGTAATAAACGAGTATTTTCAGGTTGAAAACTGATAGCCACCTCAAGGATTTTTAAAAATTACACACATTTTTTTAATCCAATGTGGCTAATCCTGGAAAAACCATATTTCATGATGACATATAAAAGGATTAAGAGAAACGTATCTATTTTAATATAGGCAGATACCTCTTTAAGCTTTAGATAAGGGCTTATTGTAAAACATTTGTATTTACAATGCTAATAAAATCACCACTGGTAACGTTTTTCAAAACATGTACTCGTATAAACTTGTATATAAATTAATTGGATTCGTGTTTTTGTGATTTAGAAGGACTTTTAAAGGTATTTCATTAAGCTTTTACTTTCGAATTATAAAGTAAATTAAAGTAAAAAAAAACTTAATAAATGATTGATTATTAATAACTTTTAAAGCTTAATTTTTAATGTTCATAGTTATTACGTGGTTGTAGCACTAAGAATTAACTTTAATTACGTAATTAGGTCCAGTTTTGGCCTAAAACAACTGATTAAATATGGTGGAGACAAATACTAGAAAAAAGCGCGGTATTCATGAATATAAATGAAATGGTGACCCTAAACTGTCCTTGGCTAAAGTTATTAAATATGAAAGGTATTCTATTATCGTATTGTGTAGCATTATGTGTTGTCATTATAATGGTTTTTATCACGCAGGATTTACGCGACTAAATAAAAGGTTTTCTAATCAGGCGCTGTATTTTTCTCAGATAAATAAATAAATAAATAAAATACACCCAACAGTCACATACATAGCTCTGACCCCACACTAGGTTCCAAGACCTGTGTCGTGGGTATCAGACACTACGAGAGACTTTTTCGGTCTCATAAACACCCAGACCCGAAACAAACATTTGTGGTTCACACAAACATTTGTCTCGGTGCGGGGATCGAACCCGCGGCCTCTCGTTTCGCAAGCTGGTGTCTAGCCAACTTACCCATAATTTACCCAATCAGCAGAGCTGTATTCCGATTATTCAGTGGTGGATAAATACTAAATATCTATAGTGGGAGGGGCGGGAAGGATGCAGTCGTGACTAGTAACATCCGCAGATGCACTGGAGTGCTGGGAGCCGCTCCATCGTGCACATTGTGTCTCTCATTTTTATAAATACCGTTTCATTTGTGATTGCGGTGTAAGTACATATTCTTAAAGACTGACCGCGAGCGAGCTTTTGGTGTGGGAGTTAATAAGGTGGTTTAGTATACTAGAACGGTGTAGATTTGTTTTTTTCCTTTTTTCCATTTGAATTACAATTGTATTCTTATCAATGTCGGGGAGCTACTACTAATGCACTTCATACAAAGATGTTGAAAAGCCAGCCTATGCAACGAAAGAACTAAGGTTCCACATCCGCGCCTAGACAAACTACTTGTGTTTGGGTGTTCGTCTGCTTTATTTTCAACTACGCCTATTTATTAGCAGAATTATTTAAAGTATCCCGATAATGCCTTACTACCGTCCTCTTTAACTTTTATTAACGTAAAACTAACAAATATAAAAAATATCAGCAGTCTAGTAATCAGATAATCTACACGGAGTACCTCGGAAACATGGAATACCTGTCTAATACATCACACCTGACCTACAGACTCAACTACCACGTACATTGCGCGTCATGGCCTAAATGTTTCAGATAGACACAAGGTTGCCCCGCTTTCTCCATGGAATACATATTTATATAAAATAAAATGGACTTTATTTGTAAATTTGACCTTGCACGTGTTTTAAACATTATTCATGAGACGTAGATTCTAAAAAGTAAGATTTAATTCTCCAAAATTCTAAACTAAAATTTATCACAATTGGTTTAGCAAGTTAGTTGAGAAATCGATCTGTATGTTTTGTTTTTTAGAGAATTTTGAGCTTAATCTGCTACACAATGCCCCCTATTGGTATTTATACTTCACTACTTTGTACTATTATGGGCATTATGATTTAAATATGCTTTTCCTCACAGATTAGCCATAACCAGCAATGTACACGTAACTTCGAAAAGAGTGTTTATTACTATACTTATAAGTTATACCGTTGGGACAGCATAAAACTTTCTTGGGTTACCAAGATAAGCAATATGAGGTTGGTAAATATACCGACATGTTGAGAAAACGGTCGTGATCTTTGGATCAGTTTTATTGGTAAACTAACGGCCTAAGGTCAAGAGAGGCAAAGTTTGTAGTCGAACTTTTTTATCACGTTTTCTGCTTTGGCTCTTTGTTAGATCATATTAAAACGATAAAGGAGTGTGGCTTTATTCGCGTGCTACATGTGTGCACATATCCCATTGATTTCTTTTAACAAAGTTTTGCCGTATTTTTTTTAGTAAAATAGCTAAACATGTGTGCGTGGTTATGTCGCCAGTTTGAAATCTAGGGGACGGCTTTTTGGAGGTAAGTGTAAAATTAAATGTTGATGAAAAGTTTGCGAGGAATATTGCACGCCTAATAGTTCGTCGTAGAGAATTACTAGTCTTCGAAGCCTAGCGTGCCATGTTCTGTTTCATTATTCGTAACCCAAAAACGTTTTCCTTTAATTGAATTAAAAGCTGTATATACAATTAAAATCAATGGTACTTCACTGAAATTGGCTGGTCATTTTAATAGAAGAGCTACAATGTAAACTAAGTGATTGCTGAATGTGTGAGCGGGCGCGGGACGTGGGCGGAGCGAACACGTTGCTCCCACTACATACATTTATTTTATTGTATTCCATACTTTGGAATATTGCATATAAACCAGCATATGTATGTATAGGCTTGGCATAGTAAAATACTTTTCTTGAATTCGTAAGGAGTATGTAAGTAGAAAAAAAATGTATCAAGAAATATATTCATAGATCACGCAGTATAAAATAGCACGTTTTGAAAACTCTCGACTTCAGTTCCCGAGTTTGGTAATGTGTCACTAGTTAGTAGCAGAATAGTAGTTGCGAAATATGTGTTATTTATATTTTTGTTTTAACCAAACATCTACTTTAAATAAATGAATCAGGCTGGAGATGAGATAAATTCCTGGTGCTCATCTACTTGAGACTCATCAGTTACGTCTCGGAGTTCATCCTATGCGAACCCTTCAAGCCAGCCCACGGTAGATTAGCGATGTAATATGAGACCTTGTCTATGAGCAAATAAATTTCTCACTCCAAACCAGTTTACTTGCAGCCCGGCGCAAGTTACAATAACTTAGTTAACATTCTTATTAAAACTCGTTACATATTACGCATTTTATGGAATAATCAATTTATTACTATGATGTTTTCTCTCTGCTTATGAATTTAAATTATTTATGAGTACTAAAAACTTAAAAGCTAAAGCTATTGTCATTTCTATCCCTTATTAAACTTTACATACGGTTATATTGAATATAGGTGGTTATAAAATGTAAACATTCCTTATTCTTGAGGAAGTAATTGGAGTCTTTGAATGATTTGTCTTGGTTTCTATAAAACAGGCGTGATATATATTTTGAAATAAAATAAATGATCAAAATAAAATACTTACAAACATTGCTAGTTAAATAAAAGCTTTTAATAAAACATAGAAATGCAAAGTCAAAATAAAATAATGTAAGTGACAATTTATCCTCTGGTGTTCAGATCTTCAGTAGGATACGTTTATTCATTTAATCACGATTGAAACGCATTGAATTAAAATGCGCAAGCGTTGGCAATTGTTTTTAAATTGATTGCAAACAATGGCTGGCTCACTCGACCGATTAAAAGCTGTCTCGGTAAAGGGACAACTTTCAATATGAAATACTTTAATGTATATTTTGTAGGGTTAGACTGAGATATTTTTACATCGCAATTCGCTAGTTATGTTTTAAGTTCCACAGTGAACGATGAGTGGGCTTTATGCCGTTATCGGGATATTTCTAGTATCCGTACCGCTTCTAAGACATTTCATAAGGATAAAATCATTGCTCAAGGTTAAATAGTTGTGAACAACAAAACTTTGGACTTGTGCAGTGCCGCAAAACTTATAAGTTGGCCAAAAGCTGTATAAATAGTAAAAGCTTAAACAAGTACACCACTACAGGCTTTTAATTAAATTCAATGACGACTAAACATACACACATATTATACAGGTGTATTCAGATCGTGATCGGAAACAAAGACAGGTGAATTATCAAGTTAGGAAACATTATCTAATGATAATGTTATTACAAACCCCCTGGCATTAAAGAAAATCCTGGAATTTTTTTTACGTTTTTCATACAACCATTGGTTTGTACGGAAACATCAAATGTTTTATTTTTGGCCGAGAATTTCTTCAACGCCGGAGGGTTAGTCATCACCTTAGTTATGACCTGATTAAGATTTCCAAATTTTTTAAATTACTGAATCTAAGCGAGTTGCTATGTAGTTTGCCGTTTTTACTTGTTTACTAGTTTGTCTTTTTCTTGTGTCGGGATTTTCTTTAACGCCAGCGAGGTTAGATATTCCCTGCCTTCGTTGCTGATCACGGTCTGAATACACCTGTATAATAGTGTAGGAGAGTTGCTGACCTTCTGGTAGAGGAAGGGCCGTGTGAGCGCGAGGTACCGCTCGAGCGCCATGGTGACGGCGATGCACACGCTGCCCACGCCGAAGATGCGCAGCACCACGCGCGCCACGCAGTGCAGCCGCGAGTCGCGCACGCCGGCCACGTGCTCCGTCACCAGCATCGCGCACATCATGCCCACCTGACACATACACATCTGGGAATTAATATCTACACCAAACAATCGTACACATTTCAAGCCTTATATACTCAGCCTATCGCCGTCCACTGCTGAACGTAGGCCTCCCTAAAAAAGCGCTAATATTTCTTTCAAGCCTTGTGTCGTGGGTATTTAACTTCGGAAGTCTCAAAAAAATTGAGGAATACAAAAACATCTGTTTTGGTGTAGAACTCTAGCCTACGGCCTCAAACTTTGGAAGTCTTCTGAAAACCAAACTTTTAAGAATAGAAATCATCTGTCTTATTGTGGCGCTCGAACCACAGCCTCTAGTTTTACAAGGTGAAGTCCATCCAACTGCGTCACGGCAGCTATCATTTATAGTTTTTGGATGTTCTTTCGAGTCTCCACTCGTTAAATAGAGTATAGTCAGACGAAGCCAGTACTTTCAAAATCGTATGGCACACAATTACAGCGCACTTTTTAGTTCAACCTTTCTACAATTGTATAATGTGTTTGTTCGTCGGGTTATGTTCATTGTCACGATAAGTTAAAGGTGTGGCGGCCGCCAACACGGATAGTGCACCGTAAGTTTCAGTTTAAGGGCAAAACTACTATAGATCAACTTGTGCATACACAATTACTTTCGCTGCGACGGACGAATAAACTTCGTGCACTAATGGAATGCCCATTCGCTTTGACCTCTGAACGCATGCAATAAGTAAACAAAGGCATTTTTGTTTGGTAATTTCATCTTATATCTCGTCAAAATTCATTAGGAGATAATTTGTCGTAGCACATTATATAATAACACATAATGTTCGCTTATCAGTTACTATAATGGGCACTCAATGAGATAAGGAACAGCTCCATGTTGTTGGTAAATACTGGGCTATTTATAAGCACGCCGCAGTTCATAAAAATAGCTTCTTTCGGATGTTTTTCTAGCACAAGATCATATGCAAAATACCATTGGGTTGTAAATCAGCTCATATTTTATTTATTTATATTCGTAGAAAGCATTTCGATCGCAAGGTTATGTCTGAATTGTTTTATTTTTATTACTACCATTAAGTAGTAAACGATATAAAAAGATATTAAGTCCAAAATAACCCATAGATTTAGCTTCTACTATAAGCAACATGCGCAATAAAATTATTCGGTGAGATTTTAACTTAAGTTGTAGTATGGATCAATATCCATACTAGGGTTATCTGGAGTGTTTTTTTTTGCAGAAAAACTGCGTAGCATCGACCTCTGTTGTATTTGTTCGTGAAGTGCTGGATTACAAATAATGCTAAGGCCTTATCGCCGACTTTGTTAGTTGGCATCGCGCCTACAATTTCCTATCCGGTAAGAAGTTCATGGGCGCCAGTACCTAGTTAATACTATATGATTGCTCGTTTCATTACGCTGAAAAGGTAACTATACGAAATAGTCATTTTAAATTAAAAAAATCATATGAAAGGTTTTAAATAATAAAAAATACTTAGGTATAATAGTTTAAGCGGATAATACAATGGTAAATCAACTCACCAAAGCAACGAGATCATTAGCAGCGAGCGAGGTAAGCAGCAACAAATGCTTGCGGTTGCGCACCCGCCGCTCGCCGCGCCGCAGCGCTATGATGGCCGCAGCATTGCCGATGATGCCGATGGCGTACACCACCTTCACCACCACCCCGAACAGCTTCCCCTTGGGCGCCCCCGACACCGCACCCACTATACCCGTCACATTAGTGCCATTTAACACACCTTCAGTCACGTTCAGCCCAAACGCCAAAGGGGCGAACGTCGACACTTCCATGGTTCACTCAAATAGTTCAGTCACTCATTAGTCGATAGTCGTGTCGGAATGTTTTCGGTATTGGTGAATATGTGTTTTATAATTGGCGGGAACGTGTACATGGCATGGTTTCTAATGTCCCGCGCGTGTGCTGCAACAAAAATATGTTTACTTAGTTTTTGTGCATTCGAAATGTAAATAGCAAAATAGAATATTTTCGGAATTAATTACAAACTTTGTCTTAAAAGTATATTTTTATTCAAAAGAAGCTATAAATATTAGATTAAATCAGATTAGCGACGAAGTAATCTCATTCTGAAACTTTTTGAGACCTAAATTCTTTACTTTGTAGATCTATGTATGATTTTGTTAGATCTACATATAGGTAGCTCGCAATGTATTTGTATTTATATTATAGTTCTAGCCACGTAGCACGCCGGCTGTCCTGAATAACATTTGTTTTTGTGATATCCATGTAGATTGGATCTTGTATGTCGAGGTAGTTCGTATCTTCATGAACTCGTGTTTTTTGCGTCGGAATCTTAAACAGCACTTTTGGAACTGTCAGCTACAGTGTACTTCAATTGAACAATTCAGGCAATTTGACGGTTAATTTTGGTTTAGGTAAAGGTTTTTTTGGGTAACCCAGTGCTAATTAATAGATGAGAGTACATGATGATGGATTTACCTATGAACGTAAGAAGACTAAGGTAATGTAGTGTCGAAATAGATTATATTTGGATCCTCATCCAGCGAAAGGAGACATTTCATTATGTTTTATGTATCTTTATCTTCATACACTCCACGACTGAGCGCGGCTGTCCTTTATTATGTATTATTTTAGCTTTCCAACAAAAGCAATTTGCCATATAAATAAGAATGTCCTGATCCCACAATAACCAATTATAAACTAAGCATTAAATAATTACGTGTAACGGTTTTGGGCGTCTTTCGAAGTGCCGCCACTGAGTCAAACCTTACCAAATTTTCCGCGCAGGCTTTCAAATACATAATATGCATATCTTGTATAAAATGTGAATGAATATAAATACTCGATACCGACCCACATCCAACCGATCTACGGAGAGGTAAGGGAAGCGAGTGTTGTTGTTGGCACGAGAGCTAATAGTGAGTGCCGACCATCACCTGGAGACATGTGTCGCAACACATCACAATCGTATCACTTGTTGCCCGCACATTTAGTGGTTTTTAACTCCAAATTTCTTCAAACAACTATATGAATTATTGGCAAATCTTACCATAGTGGGTAAAACAGAATAGCTGGATAATTTTATTCAACTGTTCTGTGGTGGATATATACGTTGCAATGGTCAAATCCGTCGGAATCTGTTCGAAGATTTTAAAAAAGCTCAACAGGTTGTATAAGCCAGACAACGTCAGAATAGCCATTAGAAGGGAAGGTACCTAAAATTGAGAGAATTGACTAGACTTAAAAATTAGGTGGAGCTAGGATGGACAATCTGTTTTCGCACGCGAATGGAACATCAAGCCATAATTGTATAAAATTGCGTCTAATGAGATATAAACTATCGCATAATTCTTTCTACTTCCGGTGTAACGAATATTGCGACATTGTAAAATCAAAAAAATCCCACACCTTTACAACAGAATAAAGAAATAGAAATGAATTCAGCCTTCAGAATCTTTTTTTTGCAATCTGTCACAATTATATATTCAAATTTGATTACTTACTACGCGTACCTCCCACGCCGCGCCGCCCTTGCCTAATTTAACACCGGGCGCTTTCAATCACTCTAATATCTAGAATAGAACTTCTTAGGTGTGTAGTCCGCCAACCGGCGCTAGGCCAGCGTGGTGGACTATGGCCTAAACCCTCTCAATGGTAGAGGAGACCCGTGCTCAGCAGTGGGCGTATATGGGTTGATGATGAATTAATATCTAGAATTATTACACTTCCATTTGTTACAACATTTCAAAAATTGTGTACTTATTACTTTTTTATTGTAAAAATTAGGACCTCATTCATATACGATTTCGTAAATTTAATTTGTTTTCTTATTTTGTTTGTTACGGGTTATATAAAACAAAACAACCACTGTTTAATTGCACTAGCTTCACATTGCATTGACTGAAAAACCATTTTAAATAGTTCATGTCTTAAATACTTGAGCACCTTACTTCTTGCTTTGAATAACTGTACAGATACTGTAAAGATGATTATGTACATTTTTTTTCTATTATGCTTCGTGATGACATTTTAATTTGGCGATTAAAATTATACGTAACAAACGTTCCAAAAAATCACTATTACAATAATTAAGCTACAGAAAATCCTAACATACTTAAATCATATTCCTAACAATAAAATGTAACCGCACCTTTAAATTGTTTACACATTCACGATAACCACAAAAAAGTGATCGCATTATTCCGAATCGAAATGATTTGATATTCTGAGTGATGAGTGTGGAGTCCGGCCGGTACGACCTACTGCGACGGAAATTCAAATTGAATTAAAATGGAGCGAATCGGATTTAAATGGGTGAAAGCGCTTTGTCTGTTACATCTTCACATTTCGCATCATACATGTCATCAATACGATTTTATTGTCAGATGCACCATACAAATAATTTATTGACAGTTTGCTATGTAAAAATGACACTTTTAGGTATAGGAATGATTAGGAGCTTATATGGAAAAATAATGTAGGTACAAAAGTAAGTATGTTTTTGTAACCAGTGGAAATCATATATCCTTGTTCTTTCTTCAGTATTTTCTAAGATTTTCCCAACAGCCAAATGTTAAGGTATCTTACATTGCTTATAGGATTAAAGGATATTTTTTAAACGCAGCGTTATATCGATCCCCAAAATCAAATCACGTGATTAGAATTCGTATTATTCGCTTTTTTGTTCCAATGATTCCGTGATTTACGAGTCGAGAAGTATCGGCTTTATATTGAATACAAATTAATGAGCTACTTGACGCGAATATTATTTACGCATATGGTCAAAATTTAAGCATTGAATTCTAAATATAGCTGTAGAAAATATAGAAATACAAACGAAATTTATACAAATCATCCTGATGCCTCAGAGAAATAACGAAACGTTTAAGGCCAAGGAGGTAGAGTTGTCTTACAAAAATATTAGTCACACATCCGTCACATATTTGTCTATTGAACCTGGCTTCTTGAAGTAATCCAACTCTAACGTCCAAGAATTATGTTAAAATATTTAAAATAATTTTCAAAATGATGACATGCACTTTTTTACAATGACATAATAAATCCAAGTAACAGGTTCATTCCTAGTTTGGGAGTCAATGAGACATAAACTGCACACTGTGACTGTACAGCCCATATATTTTTGTATGAATTGTTATTTTATTGTAATTTTGTTGTTGTACAAATAAATTTATTTATTATTAATTTAAAAATAAAATATATCTCTAAACATTTTCAACTTTGATTACAAAGAGAAGAATACCACGATTCGATATCATTCAACAACCACCGAAATACTGCATTGAGATAATGTTCTCAAATATAAAACAGTAAACAGTAAAACTATGTAAAGTTATTCCGAATCTAATGCGCATTTTTTGCAAGACGAATTTTCGAACAGGGGGAATAAATAAGATATGCCTGGTGCATGTTAAACCATTCATACCTGATCAATAGATCCATTTTATGTTCTATGGGGATCTCACTACTTTACCATCAGGTGGGTACTGTCTTTGTCGTCAAAGTAATATGAACAACTTAAACTTTCTTGGTTTGACAGCTTGTGGGAAATTGGTAAGCACTATTTGTGCCTGGACAAATATTTGTACAACCTAGGATGAACGTAGGACTGAAGTCTTTTGTAGGTTATATCTCAAGCTTCGCGTCTTTCAGGATTATTCACAATGGTTCCCTTCACCGTCCACGTGCAAGTAATGGTCCTACTCCTAAGGGTGAATGAGGTGTTAGTTGCATTCATGTACCCGTCTCGCCACGATTACAGGAACAGATACAGAAATTAGTTCGAGAGGAGAGTAGCCTTTGGCCGTCTTTCAGGAAAATATCTAAAATTCAACTTGCTCCAACGTTATCAATAGAAAAACTTAATAAAACTTTGCCTGCCCGGAAATAGAACCAGTTATTCGAGATCGCACGGTACATAATTTTGATCGAAGGGGCGCGTAATAGAAATGATTGCTCGTAGAATCGTTCGGCGCGCTTATCAAATTTATCTGAAGTGATTAAGTGCGAATATTGGAACATTAATTTGATCGCATGCTGTTTGCGTTAAAGCCGTGTTTGTAAACAAATAATTGTCTTATCGACAGTTAAGGAGATTAGTAAACATTTAATTAATAAACTTATAAGCTCTACGTTAATTGTCGCGCTGAGAAACCAATCGGCATAGAACGGCGTCTCGGTCGTCAAGTCTTGAATACGATTCCTGGGTTGAGAAAAATACGAGATATTCTTTCGGTTCCATTCGTTTCACTAATTAAAGTCAACAACATTTCATAGACCGTATTGAGTATTTAGTGTCATTTATAATTTACAAATATTTTTTATTTATTAAGTTGAATATAGCAATATTGATTCCACTTATGATTAAATTTAATGATGATGACTTTAAATGCGGAAATAACTTGTCAGTCAGTAATGTTTCATACCTCAATCAAAAATCTTTTTTTTTTAATTTATTATTAAATATGTATGTTTGTCTAATTAAATAAAACTGAAGACTTTTAGAGAAAGACATAAGCCATCTAATTTTATGTCAGAGTCCCTGGATTAAGGTTCACCCGCTAATAACATAAATTACCTATGTAATAATATTCAAAATAATCTTGCATCTGGTCTTTTAAAGTTGTTATTATCTAATTAAATGTCAAGGTGTCCGGGAGGTCTAAGATTGCAGGCCCGGCAAGGAAGCGGGTCTTTTAGCCCGCGGATAATGTAATGCTTGTGTAATTACTAATCAACGTAAGTAAACCTAATGATTTTGTCGAATCAAGATTTATAAACTAATAGTATAAAATAACTGTTATTTATGAGTATATATAAAATATTTCCCACATTTATTTTATAATTTCGTGTAGGCAAGCAGTGATGGCCTCGAGGTTTGGGCGGGTGGTCGAGAATCTCGACGGACGCGGGTTCGAACCCCGGGTACACACCTCTGACTTTTCGAAGTTATGTGTGTATTCACATTGAATTATCACTTGCTTTAACGGTGAAGAAAAACATCGTGATGAAACCTGCACACCGAAGATTTCTTAGGAAGTTCTTAGGTGTGTAGTCCGCCAACCCGCACTAGGCTAGCGTGGTGGACTATGGCCTAAAACCCTCTCAATGGTAGAGGAGACCCGTGCTCAGCAGTGGGCGTATATGGGTTGATGAAGAAGTAGGCATGTTGCCTTTGTTTATTTGAAATATATGCGGGATTGAATATGGTTGTGTGTATTTTTAAAACTTTTTAAATTTGGAATGAGTTAATTTTTGCCCGCAGTTTGAAGTTGTCTACATGTTTGTATTTTGAGGATTTTTAAAAAGACCGCTATATTTTAAATGATAATCTGCTTCATTCACTGAGTTTTAATTTTTAAGACAAAAAAACTAAACTTATATTACTTTATAAAGTTTATTTTATGCAGAAATTAATATCTTTTCATTAAATATTAATTATATTTAATTTTCCAAAACATGTAAGTCGCAGAAATATTATACACTATCACATAAATTAAAAGCGTTGTTCAAACACAATATCATCGAAATTGAAACAAACTTACGAACTATTATAACTAATAAAAACACTTACAATTTATAACGTCTCTGAACGTAACACACATGAACCATTCCAAATTTCAATGAAATCAGTAATATTTCCAATGATATTGTTGTAATGAAGTTTTCGATGTCGCGTAATATTTCGCTGGCCACGGCTACGCACGCACCCGTCCGAAATCCGCGGCAGTACTGAGTGCTACTGGCGCGACTTGCGACCGCCACAAAGCTTCCCGACCACCGCATCAATTGCAAGCTAGCTTCCTCACCTAGCTTTACACGGATTTTACACTATTTGTATTCGGACCGTTATTGGAAACTTAGGCAGGTAATAGCTACAGTGATCATAAATCCATTGGCGTTAAAGAAAATCCCAATAAAAAATAAAAAAAAATCCATAAACATTGGTATTACATGTACGTGGTTTTTATGGAATACGTCAAAATTTCAACCAGGGGGTTTGTAATCAGAATCAAAAGCACAAAATACAGCAAAAGAACGGTAATTACCATTGATAAAATCATTTAAGGCAAGATTAAATTATGAAACTAATTAATTATCGGATATATAAGCGATATTTAGAATTACGAAACTTGATTATCAAGCAGTCTCTACTCTGTACTTAAAGGCAACTCTTTCACTGTAAGGTAGACTAAAAAAGCTAAACAATTTAAACTTCTATTGCCTTTACTTGTAACAATTCGAATAGATCGACGATTAATTTTTGGAGGCTTGTGGTATTGGTAAAATTGCTATTTGTCACAAATTGATTAATCATTTAGGTATGAGGTTAAATAAATTGCAGATTACTTTTTCCTTCTATTGTTATGCTATATATATGTCCTTTTGCCTACTGACGTCACCAAAAAATCCACTGATGAGAGTAGGTTATGCATATTGTAGGTGACATTTACTTTTGGACTATAGAACTCACATTATCAACTCATTTACGTCCTGCTGCTGGACACGGGTCTGCTCTACAACTGCGAAGGTTTAGGACATAATCCACCACGCTGGCCAATTTATTGTCGAGTTTTCGTTTCAGTGTATTTTGTTGTATTAGGAGTGCGGTCACAGATTTTAACCTGTGACTTTAGCCTTTCACTCTTTCCTTAAATTATTTAATGATAAATAAACGCAGGAATTTTTCATAGCTAAAGCTTTTATTAATTGCAAAGATGTTTATTCCGCCAAAACACACTGTGGCAGCTTGGGAATAAGGCCTAGCCTAAAGTTATGAGTAGATGACACAGGAAAAGCAGACCTAAACAATGCTGAACTCTACTAGCTCTTCATTAATTTGTGCTTCATCTTTACGACAGGTCTTGATGAAGTGCAAAAGCCTTGACAAAGACCACGCACGGAAGGAGTATGTCCGTGACAATGAGAGCATTACTATCGTTATCAACTCGACACAATTACAGCACAGTGAGCAGTGGGTACAGATAGTTACCACATTTCGGGCGGATACCTCCGAGATAAATGGCGACAACACTTTTATCTATACAGATATTTTTATTTACATATATATAAAACATATGTTTTACCGATATTGACAGAAATACGAATATATTCAATGGCGGTACTTCTATAGAAGCCAAAGGCGTTACAAGTTAATTTTGTAATATCTATATTGTTATTGTTAATATATATCTGTATATTCTCATTTACAAGTCAAATCGCTGAAATTTTTGGTTTTTGGAACCATTATAATAAGCCTCTTGTACTACTGTTTTTATTGCAACGAAACTTTTTTATTTGAGGGATATTGCATTGGTGTGTGCAACTGAGAAATGGTAAAGAAATGATATTCAAGTGTATTCACGGGAATTAAATCATTAAGGCTATTAGAGTCGTTGAAAGTGCCCTTAAAAGTGCGGCTTTACTGTGAGCGATCTTCATATAGGCTGAGCTCGTTACATTTTGACAGTCGGGACAAAACTCGGAAGAACTTTACGTACGTATTTTACTAAAAGAACCTCGCCGACTTTTCTACGAAAAGCACAAAATGATAAATGATATGTAGTTTCCCAGATTTCAATAGCGCTTATGTTATAATGAACAGCTAAAATGAAGTGTAATCTTATCGCGCACCATTGATGCTTACTTTGTAGTTAGCGCCCAGATTATTCATCAACCAGCTCCATCGTGTGATGGCCTCTGCTTGAATTAACTGAATTTGGTTTTGATGGAATTAAAAATTAAAAATTGGAAATATATATTATCTGAAGATATGTACGTACCTAAACCTAAACCTTTGTTCTTCCAAGGGTAAGGAGGTACATCTCAGTCCAGTCTCAGTAATATGGTCTGAGCCTTTTGCCGTTTTTGGAGTACATTTCCAAACTCCGAGATTCTAATTATATTTTCCTTCACCCGGGAATCGCACCCGAGACAAAGGAGCCGTAAAAGCGCTAATAATTCATTGTTAATACACGCAAAAATTCTATAAGTAGGATGTGTGTGCCTGTGGTATGATCCTGCGACGGCCGACATTTTCAAGGGAACGCCTATACCTCGAGCCATCGCTTTACTCTTTGTGTTACTACCAATTCGCACCCAAAATAACGGAGATTTAGGCGTAAAACTAGGTACTAAGAAATACTAGCCTACAGATATATATCAATACACACAACAGTTTATCTCCCGTGCTAGACAAAGCCGTTTCTATTAAATATATTTTTTCCGCGTTTCGACGCTCGTGCACGTGAAATGTATGGCAAAACACGTCACAGGAAAAACAGCCGTGAAATGTATAAAAGATAAACTGGTAATAAAAAAATTGCTTTCATCGGAGCTGGGATCAACGGATATAATAGATAGCATTTGCAACACGAAAATACATGGGTTTAAAAATAAAAGTTCCTGCCACTCAGCAAGAGGAAAACATCACATTCTATACCAATTAATTAGTTAGTCTCAAACTCAAATATATTACAAGCGTTATTTATAAATTAGCTAATGATTATCATCAGATTTTGACCATTGTCCGTGGGTTTGAAAACAAATCCAATATCTATAGTTAATTCACTTTCTAAAAATTTCTTTTTAAATCGTAGCTATAGCCTGTTGTAGACACAAATAACCGATATGAAGAACCCTACTGCCCACCCCACTACTCTTTCTTACTTACTGTTATCGCAGATACTTTGTTGTGCTGGTATAAACAAAACTTATATTGGCAAATTACCATTCTGATACTTTATTTATCCCAATTGCTTAAAGAAGCAGAAGCTCAAAAACTATGTTTTTCTTTTTGATATTAAAAGGCTGATATAATTATTAATATATTCTAGATCCACAGCTTTCAAAAAATCGTTGACGAGTTTTCTCGTCTCGTTTACTCCCCGGTTACAATAGGTATGAAATTTTGTTTATCGATAAGAAAAATTAACAAAAAACAGATGTTATTAAATCTAGAAATTTATAAGTATATTTCATGATACACAATTTAATCATTGTTATTGTGAGTTCGAACTATACAACTGTTGGTTGATTTATTGTTTTTTCGGCAGTGGTACACTAGCGACTCCTGACGCGTAAAAAAATTGTAGTATTGATTAGGCTGGAAGTGCTCTAGTAAAAAAAGCAAACAGCTCGCCTTCTTTTGCTAAGAAATACAAAAGTAAAATCGATCGAAATTACTCGATAAACAGGACACGCCATGAGACACTGGGCGATTAAACCTTTAAAGTAAAAAACTGCTTTTGATTTTAATAATTTAGGTTAGATTATAATTTTTTTAAGATTATCTTCATAAATCACTTTTTAAATCAGTTAATATATAAATAAATACACCCAACAGTCACATATATAGCTCTGACCCCACACTAGGTCACAAGACCTGTGTCGTGGGTATCAGACACTACGTGTGACTTTTTCGGTCTCACAAACACCCAGACCCGAAACAAACATTTGTGGTTCACACAAACATTTGTCTCGGTGCGGGGATCGGACCCGCGACCTCTCGTTTCGCAAGCTGGTGTCTAGCCAACAGCGCCACGGGAGCTGTCGAATATAGCATTGACTTCTTTACAGGGACTAAAGATTAACAATTAAGTATGTTTTATTTTAATTTTCTATATATTTACACAAAATCAGTAAAGATACACTATTTCGTATTGTTTTGGTAGTTTGTGCGGAAATTGCGCGGGAAACTTCCTCAGCACTACAATATATATTGTTCGCTATTTTCATAAACATGGAAATAACATGGTTTTACAAATACGTTTTTACTCATATTATACTGATTATATTATTATATACTAATATTTATGTATCAAAAGCAATATAATCTTAGGCCTTTAGTCCGCCACCTGCATTAGGGCAGCGTGATGCACTAAGGTCTACATCTTCTCAGTTGTAGAGCAAGCCCGTGACCAGCATTTAGACGTATAAAGAACTGATGATGAAAAGCAAAAAGCTGAGTGATGAGTAAAAGCAGTGCTTTGATCAACCTGAATGTCTCGGGTAAAGAATTATCACCACGCCGTAGTCAGTCAAATATTATTGCGTCACCTCTATATCTGGCCCAAACATAATGAAATCGTGACCCCAATCTAGCATGTTATTGTCACCGGTAGAATTGGTGGCGGAGAATGTAAACACCTTTACAGAACTATTTAGAATATGCAACAGTACAATTTAAACCAAATAACTCCATGAGAGTTGATTGGGTAGACCGATCGGTATGTTATCCAATAAATAGAACTGGACGATCTTTTATTAATAATCACAAAACAACTGTCTCGTGGTGTCTGTCGTGGTGAGTGGACCCTAGAAAGTCCCGGGTACGAATCCCGGCCTGTATGTACCTAGGTACATGTTTTACAAGGGTTTCTCCATCGAGTTTCCAGAGGAGTCAAGTTAGATGTCTTTGAATGTAAAACAGTGGAAGTATACAGAAATATAAAAAAAATTAAGGATTCACTGTGAACCATGGTAATAGAGATAGTTTGATTTAATTTCCATTGTCATAGTAAAGATTGCAAGGTAACATTAAGCTTCTCCAACATTTATCTCTATTGCAGCATAGAAGACCGTCCCCTGCAATTAAATAATGCCGAATCTAATAACAGGCGAAAACAAACCGCAACAACATAGTAGGTAACCATAGCTGGCCATATAAGGAGTCCCCAGCCATAATCATAAAGGAAACGAGTGATGGACAACGACCGCCCGAAATGGCCCGCCTATTGTGTTGTAAAGAACGGCTGAAATAAATTGGCATAGCTCTGACTAGCCGCCGTTGTATTGTAATGTGCACCCGATTGCACATTATAATATACAAATGAATGGACAACGTTATGGCCATCCATTGCTTCCTATAACTCTTGCAAGAAGTGACAAGTGGCGTAATACGGTCATCATCAACCAGATGATCACTGATGGATATAAGCCTCGCTCTAACAAGTCCTGGATGACAGGCTAGAAGCGACTTGGATGCCGGACCGTTTCGGAATAAAACTGAAAAAATGCAGTAGTTTTCACTTTCTGCTAGTTCATACTATTTGGAGAACACCGCACTTATAATCATAATATGATGCTTTTCATGTTTTGATAGATATTTATTAGAGATGGGCCGAGTACTCGGTTGGTACTCGGTACTCGGCGTACTCGGCGGGTTTTTTGATACTCGTACTCGGCCGAATAACTCGGTTTGAATGCCGAGTATACTCTGTTTAAGAAATGCAATATATTTCGGTAGATAAAATTTAAACAACAGTCATCATCATCATCATTAGCCAATGGAAGTCCACTGCTGGACATAGGCCTCCCCCAATGACTTCCACCGGGTTTGGTCGGAAGCCTCTTGCAGCCAGCGACGTCCCGCGACCTTGACAAGGTCGTGAACAGGGTGATAAAATTTGAAATGACTGAATTTAAGCAATGTATTAAACATTTTATAGATTCAATAAATATTATTTTATTTCATTTCGTAAACAACTGTGTTAATCAAAAAATATTTAGTAATTTAGGAAATCTTTGAAAATCTCAATTAATAAAATCAAAATTATAGTACATAATAAAAATAATTAATATTTAAAATTGGATAAAGCTAAGTTATGATGCAGTGATGGCCTCGAGGTTTGGGCGCGCGGTCGAAAATCTCGACGGTCGCAGGTTCGAACCCCAGGCACACACCTCTGACTTTTCGAAGTTATGTGTGTATTCACATTGAATTATCACTTGCTTTAACGGTGAAGGAAAACATCGTGACCTGCACACCTTAGAGTTCTTAGGAATTTCTTAGGTGTGTAGTCCGTCAAATCGCACTAGGCCAGCGTGGTGGACTATGGCCTAAACTCTCTCAATGGGAGAGGAGACCCGTGCTCAGCAGTGGGCGTATATGGGTTGATGATGAAGTTATGAAGCAGAAACACAAGCCTCGCTGCACGTTCTGGTAACAGCCTATTCCTCTATTCTTCGTAGACGTTACCGGCCTCCGAAAACAGGCTATTAAAATTCTAATGTACCACGCGCGAATTGGAAATTTAATTGAACCGAGTTACTCGGCCGAGTACTCGGTTGAAAAAAAATGAACCGAGTAAAACTCGGTACTCGTTACTCGGCAAAAGTGTAACTCGGCGCATCTCTAATATTTATGATTTGTGGAATTAAAAAAAAATGTTTTTAAAAGACGTCACTAAACGATAAGTAAACATTTCTTTATTATAGAAGAACTGTTATAATAGATAGATTTTTCAGTTAAATCTTTGGTCAATTGGCTTAAGGGAGCAGTGGTTGAAAAAAGTTTGAGAACCATTGCCACATGCAAATTGAACATATGCAACAACTTTGTATTGCAATAGTGTGAATATGGCGAGGAAATGTAATTGTTTTAAATAAACTGTTGACGAGTTAACAGTTTATCGCAAAACCGCAACTTCGCCGGAAAATCTGAATGAAAAACCACAAATTACGCGCGCGCCATGATCAGTAATCGGTGACGTGGAGGAACAAATGTATCACCATGGTAGATGTGGTTTGTAAACACCACCAAACGATAGAACGAAATTGTGTCTGGTAATGTGGCTTCGCAGGGGGCTTATTGCCGTTTATCAGGTACATTACCAGACTCGGTGCTGCTTGTGAGAATTTCCTAACACGAAAACTGACACTCGGGCAGAGCATATTGGTATATCCGTTGTACCCAGTACGTTTTGATCGGGCTCAGCACATTTACATGGCAGGAACGAGGCAGTTAGGCTGATTATCATTATCAGCTGATGTAAAACAAGCTTAGGCATACTGTTCTACCCCATCATGGCACAATGATAACACTGGCACCAGTTTTTGGCTCCAAATTTCTTTGGGGTCTGAAAAACAACCAGGCGCCAATGTTTTGCTGTATCGTAAAAGAAACCAGGGAAACAAATACCTAATTAGATTAACATGTAACTCAGCGGACAATAACCGATGAGTAAATACTCAATAATGCCGTATCCAATAATCTTCAAATTAGAGTGACAAAGATGGTTACACAAATTCGCAAGTGGCATGCAAATCGTTCGATTATTTCGCACGACAATGGCGGCGGTAGGAGCACGCGTGGCAGCGCTGGCGCCGACCGAGCCCGGCCGGTGGCGCGCTGACTAACTGCCTATGCTAATGCCAAATGTCTTCTATTGTGATGATGTCAACTTATGCTGCCTTGGTACTTTAGTCTAATACGTAAGCAGGTATGTGGAACTTAGGATTTATTTGATGACTTGTTTGTAGCTGTTGATGATGAGTGCAGTTCTGAACGGATAAATCAAGTGGTGATTCATATCCATTCGTTTCTAGATCCATTTCCATAAAAGCTCCACGTCATTTAAAAGACAGATGGAAAGAGAAGAAATATTTGAGTTGGTAAACCGCGGATTTTGGGTTCGAGCTGCATTGCAATGCAGAAATCTGTTTAGTCGGCCTTGTGACAGAAGATCACTCAACCGGGTACTCATGTTTACATCACCGATACGCCACCGTAGCGAAGAAAACCTCTTACAAAAATAAAATAGGGCAAAAAACCCTAGAAATCTTTTTGATTCCGCCCAGACCCTGTCCAGAATCGTTGCACCTAGCACTAAATTTGAGTGGTTAATTCCTGAAGTATAACGTAGAAGTATAAAGTAGTATGAAGACCTTAGAATCGTTTTGAACTAAAGACCCATGTTTTTAAAGGTCGAATACATCAATTTGATACAAACTTCGTGCCCTATGCCCTTTTAGCTGAAGGTTACATATAAGTAGACGGGCGTGCGCTGCCCTCGCGTCATATCTTGTTATAACATCGGTTTCCTCTTCCAATGCGGTCCAATTTACAATATCTAACCAGTTATTTCCGCAGCTATGCACATGTAATACGGTACTTGAGAAGTTGTTATATTTGTAAGCTTTCCCAAATTGTATTTTTTTTTTTTGTAGCAAAAGTTAGATTTACTAACAAGAGATAGTTAAGTTATTTGTAAAGAAGAATTACAGTGGGTAATGCTTAATAATGTCGGTCCTGCAGATCTTTAGTTTGCCCTGGAAAATTATCTACAACCTGTGTTTTCTCTATCACTTGTAGTGATTCAATAGAGATTATAGATTTGACCAAATGTGTGCTTATAAACTTCTCTTACTCTACTCCAGATATCACGGTTCTAATTTCAATATATTCGAGACGTTGTTTAAAGATTTACGACACTTTGGCAGAAAGTAATTTTTTAAATAATTTTTCAATTCATAATCCACAATAAAAGTATTTTACCTAAGAAGAAAAATTTATATAAAAGATATTAATTTATATAAAAAAAAATTATAGAAAATGTATATAAATAATAAGAATATTCCCAACAGAAATAACTAAAACATGATTACCATAATACAATAACCTGCAAACTCGAAATATTACGTCCAAAATACTTTTTCACCAAAAAACACGTTCATCTAACACGTAAATGGATTGAGAAATTTCACGAAAGGAATATTCTTAGAGTTAGGTATTTCATTGTCTGTATCAGGTCGTCGGCGTCGCCCTTCGTGTCTCCCGCCCCTGAACTTGCTATTAACTTAATTGCGAATTGTCATCACCTTCCTTATTATAGTTATGAGCTGCGAAAATTCCACACATCATTCAGTTAGCCCAATTAATTAACCTTTATGTGTGCTAGTCATGAAACCTAATACAATATACCTATAAATATTTATTGGATCATACAGCACAGCACTTCATTATGGGAAACAATAAAGGAATAGTTATGGACCCAATCTTCATACAATTCTAATTGAATTAAACCAATGTTAATTAGGTTTGGACAAATAAATAATGGAATTCTTTGACAGAAATTACGCTGACAGTTCATACGTTCAATATAGAATCTTAAACTCCTTTCTTGGTCCCATTCGCAAGGCATTAGTGAGTAACGTGCAATGTTGCCTCGTTCGATTTTGGACTGTACAAAGCACACAAATTCGACTGTACATAGTAGAAAACCAACAATAAACTCATCGCCTATTAGTTGCGACTTAAAACACAATAAGCAAAATATAAAAATAAGTCACGAGCAAGCGAGACATCATTATTAGTACTATCTGGACTTTTTATGAGAAAAAAAATATAACAATATATTTGTCAAAAAAGTCGCCTGTCAATAAAAAATACAAAATGTACAATTAGTAATGTCCACTTTATACAATAAAAAAAATCCGCAATCCCATGGGTTGAAATCTTAACTTCTAATCTATAACAAAAATGAACATAAAATAAAAAAGGCAACAATGAAGTTTGTACACGCCTTCGCTTTGGTGCTCACAGTTTTACTGTACTTGGTGCGACAAAGATGCGTCTTCGCAGGGCTCTATCCGGTAAAAAGCTATTATATTTCATTTTACGAGGTTTTCAAAAAGTAGCTAGTAAGTACTAAAAATGCTTAGGTGACCATAAACATTACTTATTACATGATTCAGAAACGCTGTAGTCATTATAAAGCCCCTGTATTAAATTATTACGAATGAATAAATGTATCTGCCCGTCGTAAAAATTGCTATGTGATTTTGCTTCCAATTTTAATTACACATATTCTATCCGTTCAATTAGGCATGCTAATGTTAAAATTGCGATACTTCATTTTCCTATCAACTAATTTTAGCACATTTGTTTTGAGAAATTAGATCGATTATTTTTTATAAGCTGTGTAGTAAGCTAGTGGTAGTGTGTCGTAAGTAGTGTAATTTATAATGTGTGGTAGAACGAGGCCTAACCTCATTCCCAGTTGTAAAAAATGCTCGTGATCATTAAAAGCACGATCTACTTTATCCTGTTGCATGTTTTGAATGAACTAACATTTTTGCAGATTAAACGCCAAATATTCGACGCAATCGGTTGCTCCGGCGGGTCGTCCTCCGTGGTCATGCTCCCGTCGCAGGCGTGTGGTGCGTGTGCAAGGTCCTTCAGCGGCGGCCACAGCTGCAGCCGCCCCAAGTACAAGGGCGACCCACACATACAGATCGACGACGAAACTATCGGCGTGCTCCCGGTTGAATAAACACAATAACTTTCTAATTTATTATGTAATGAACGTTAAATAAAAAAAATGTAAAATGTTGATTTGTTTTTCTTAGTTGAGTTGACTGTAGATTAAATGAAATATTTGGTAGAATGGATACTGTCGACGGCGAAAAAATAAAATTGTTGACTGCCTCTTCTGTGTATAAGCAAAAGTGGATTTATCCTCCTCCTCCTTATTTATCGCTCCTAACGTACTTCATGTTAGCATTCCATTTAGATTATCAAAATAAAACTGATACAGAGTTCAGGAAAAGGTCATTAATCATTAGCCCATTTACGCTCCACTGCTGGACACGGGTCTCCTCTACAACTTGAGAGGGCTTAGTTATTAGTCCACCACGCTAGCCTTATACGGGTTGGCGGACTACACACTTGAGAAATGCTTTAGAATTTTTGGGTGTGCAAGTTTCATCATTATAATTCACAGTTAAAGCAAGTGATAATTTATTTTGAATACACATATAACTCTGAAAAGTCAGATATGTGTTCCTGAGGTTTGAACCCGCGACCGCCGACATTCTCCACCGTGCGCATAAACCTCGAGGCCATTACTGCAGGAAAAAGTTGTTTCTGATTTTTACGACGGAAGTTGGATTTTGAAAGTATCTACTATCAATCTTTAGAAAATGCTGCATAACATCTCCTAACGCGGCTTCTGCGTTAATGAATAAAAATTAGATGTTATTTACATTTAGTACTGAAACGAGACTTATACACCTATGAATGATGAAATCTGTATTGGTCTCGGACATTGGGTGTGCGGTCTGCTTCACTTTAATTCTAACTATATGACTAAAGTATGTAACGGCGATGTAGTCTCCCGGGTTCAATTTCTCGGTTGTTCAGATTTCTTGGAATATTATCTAAGGATATCTCTAGTAGCAGAACGCTGTCAAAGTTGCCTGCCCCTGCAGAAAATATAGGTGCAAGTGCGTATGTATGCACACCAGTAAAAAAATATGACCGTCAAAAACATGTATTAAACTAAAACAATAGATACAAATACAAAGCAATTAGGAACAATGGCGAGTCGGTGAACCAAAAGTTCTTCTCTTTCTTGCTGGAACCATTAAATATTTCACATTTTTCTTATAATATGGACAAGCCGGTTCGTCGCACCCAAGGACCTCAGCTTCATGTACCACTGGAGTTGCACCGTTCAGCAGTTCATCTCCAAGTATCAATCGCCGGGCACAAGCCAGTAAGCACGGACCACAAAAAGCTACAGCACATAATGCTGCTATGAACTCAAAAAAGAACATTACAGTTTCAAACCACATCTTGTAAAATATCTTCACAACCTATTGCGAAATCCATAGGGATTTAAGATTTGTGTGTAACAAAATGATGTAAACCAAAAGTAGTTTAAATAAAATTAACAAAATTGTGCCAATATTTCCAACAAATGTCAGATTTTAATTTTTATAAACCCATTTATTAGAGGTTGAGTTGCAGTTTCTGTGATAGAATTATTTTTTTTACTTGCAATAATGTAGACGGTACGGTCATGAGATCTGTCAGATGCTGTCATGTCATTCTGCCGTTCATCTGACATTTGAAACTTTCGGTATGGAGAGGTGTTACGAGGAATTATGTTGTTGTTATTAATATTTTTAAATAAAATGACTTATAGACTAATATACTAGATTAAGCAATAGATAGGTTACTATATTGTAGTGTATTAACTATATTTTAATCTTTAGACATTGTACAGTAATCAAGATGCGCTCAAAGATTATAATTGGGTAAGTGTTACTCCAATATATGAACTAAAATAATGCATGATCATAAATCAAAACTTTCTTTTAATTGGAAAAATAAATGAATTTAGTAGTTGGGTATTCAGTTCCTATATTCTAGAAGTTGCCTATACTTTTATTTCAGTTTGGTAACCATTGATGTACTAATTTTGTTTTTTTAATGCATAGTACCTATTGTGACGAATATTATGTTTGATTTCTTATATAATATTAAAGACTGATGACAAAATGAACAATTAGCAAGAAAAGAGTTTAAAGTCTAGCCAAATTCATAAATATTAATAATTTACAGTTAACAAAGTGTATAAATTTTTATGTTACTCAGTAGGAAGTTCCCCTTAATAATTCTAGCAATATGTAGATGTATTTATTATGGGTAATGAAAAATCATCATTATATTGACAATAATTCCCCAAGTGTTTTACACTAGAAATTATTACATTAGGTAAAGATAATGCAAGGTTTTTGCCAATCTTATCTCCAAATCAAGTTTTTTAGTAGTATTCACTGTAGAGATTTAGTAGTGATATGTTATTTTAATCTCTAGAAGGCAAAAAATTCTCTTTAAAAATTTTTATGGCCAAAAAATATTGTATAACTTTCTTTTATAATATTCTTATAACAAACTGTCGAAACTGTAAATTATGTATAGTGCTAAAAGAAGGAGCCAACTGATAGTAAAAATTATTAAAATGTTATGTTTAGGAGACAGCTACTATTTTCTTTACCTTTTAGTATAATATATTCTGAACATCCTACCAATGATATATCCAGAGTGATATGCCTTCGTTCATTCAAAAAATGCATAAAATACTGAGTATATCTGTTATCTTTGAAAAGGTTACCATATAACATTTTACAACTATTATATTTATGAGTTTTATATAGTTAACAGCTCAATGAAACAATGGTATAAATATACAAAATATACCCTAAGTAGGTTAAGTATGAAACAGATATAGTTAAAATTTACATTAATTTGTAATACAATAGTATGAACTAGACCCACATGTAGTTACTTTGCAGATACTTCTTGAGATGCAGCATGTAAGTACATTGACACTATGCAAATGTTTCATGTAATATGTTGTTATATTAAATTTTTGGCACATTTTTGTGATAATAATTAGAATTTGAAAAGTGAGAATTTGTTGTTTTCCCCTCTTCTAGTCATGTGGTAATGACAGTTATGGTTTTTTTAATGTGAATATTGTTTATTATTAACAAAATTGTTTGATATTGAAAATTATATTTCTGTTGCCTGTTATTCAAATATTCTACTCAGTATTTTCCATTTTAGCATCTTTCATTCTTTGATGTTTCCACAAAATAACATAAAATAATAAAAGAAATCCATGAATTCTTAATATAAAGTCTGTGTACTTTTTTATAGCAGTTTTATCAATGTTTTGGTGTTTAAACATGCAACCAAATCATAACTAGAAATGTATGGGTATGTAATTGTATTGCAGGTGTGTGCTGGTGATGTGTGTCCTGTTCATGTGGCTCATCACTCGGCTGTACCATGAACTGCTCAATGCGTACGAACAGTCCGGAACACTCACTGATGTTGAATACTCATGGTGAGTAACTATACTTTTAAAAATTCATGCTGAATGAGAGCCATTTTAGGTTGCAGGACTTAGGCAGAGTAATGGAGGTGGGAGGCTTTGTAATCATAAAATAAAAGAAAGAAAAATTATATTTAAATCATATGAAACCTGGGTGCATGATAGTATTAAAAAAAAGTCACTAGGAACCGAAGGCACTGATGTGAAATGAAGCATTTTATAAAGCACAGGTGTAAAGGGTCGAGCGCGGAGGTTGCCGGATTACTGGACGTGCCGGACTACCAAAGTGCCGGATTAGTGAGATTATACTGTAGTGTGTTTTTTTACCATCTTCAGGTTTTTCCGTCTGCTATTGAACCTGGCTGGGTACGCGACGGTGCTGCTGCCCGGCCTAGTACTCTACAAGTACCTGCACAAAACTAACTACTTCGATAAGATAAGTGAGTATTTTTTCCGCTGTAATTTTACACAGTTAACGATTGAGATAAAATTACGCTTTCAAACGCCTGTTAACTGCATGTAGGAGTATATTTCAAATTTAGAGTGGCGTTATAGTAGTCGTGAGGTACATTACTAAACGCGATAAGATCGATGCGAAAAATATTGGCACAGGATAATAATTTCGACATCTTATGTATAATGTCATCCATTGAATCAAAATACATTCTCTCACCACAGATATGTGTTGTAAGATCTAAAAGTCCTGGCGAAATGTGGGTGCTGAAATGCACCTCTGGCTAACCTTCGGGCAATGCGAGTGTGAGATTATGTATGTCATACAAATGTTCGTAAATTGTAAAACCATCCGTGTTTGAAAATACTGATACTAATTTGTCGCCGTAACAGGATGCCAATATAAACACCTATTACATTAGCTCATTAAGGCATTAATTGTGTGATAGAGATAAGTTCGTAGCCGGCGATAATTAGTATAGTGCATTCGTAAAGTTATACTGTTGTTATCGCACATGAAATTGGCATGAAAATATCCATACCAATAAAAGTGTACCATACAAGGCTCAATGATTTTTACGTAGCACTATTTGTGTTTTCACGCATTAGCCGACACACACACAAGCACGCACGCATGCATTTAAGCAAACAAGTCTCAAATCTTTGCTCAAAAATAATTAGCGTCAAATAGAATTAGAATTCTGTCATATTTTTTATTTGTAAACGTAGAGTAGTTCAGATTTGTGTATATAACACCTAGTATATTTATTCAGTATCAAAAGGCTGAACCATAGACTAAACCAATCACAACGAGTAATCTGATATATAATACAGGGAAATTACAGATGATACGGACTAGATTTTATTTTTTATCGTTAATGGATTACTGCTACTAAGCAGTATTAAGCGATACTGTTACTGAAAATATAAAAACGGTTAAAATTTATTTTGTATCCATAAACTTCGTTTGCCTTTTACTTAGCAAAAAATAGTTTTAGTAAAAATATCTCTTATCAATAATGTAACTGGATTTTGGTTGAACCGTTATCAACAACGTTGACCTACAGTTGCGTGAACTGTTAAAATTGGTCTTTTCAATAACTATTTTAAACATATTTGTCTAAAATTCACACTAAGTCATACGCATCCTGGCTTACAGGATACATCCTTTTGTTACTACACGTCAGCATTCAAAATAGATGTAGGACGCCCTCTGGCTAGGTGGGGTGACGATATCCGCGCGGTGGCTGGCAGCGGTTGGATGAGGAGAGCCGAAGATCGAGCCCAGCGGCGTGCCATAAGAGAGGCCTATGTCCAGCAGTAGATGAATTGAGGGCTGTTGATGATGCTGATGATGATCAAAAATAGGAGATCAATTCAAAGCCCTTCTTACTCTGTGATCTAAACGTCCCACTGCTGAGACTGGGCTCTTTTACAATTGAAAGAGTTTAGGCCCATCAAGCTGGCCTAGTGCGAGTAGGCACAATACACCCCTAACAAATTCCTTAGAACTTTTTTCCTTCACCGTAAAAGTTCGTACAAATTCATTGTGAATTCACACATTACTTAGAAATGTTAGAGGTGTACGCCTGGGATTTGAACCTTGGACCGCCGTGATTCTCGACCGCGAGCTTAAACCTCGAGGCCATCGCTACTTCATTAAATCATTATCATGTTTTTGTAATAAATAGAATTCGCATTATTGTAAAACCGACGTATTGTTGTTAGTGGTTATGCAATGTGTGGTCGGCTACGTGGGCATCATATTTCGCTGTGTCATTACTGTACCTTGTAATACTGTCCGTTTACAATTGTTATAAATGACTAAACAATTGTAATTATACAAGTACTAGCGATTCGGCACAGCTTCTTCTAATGTTATAACAGCATAATCTCATGTTAGCCCAACAATAACACTGCCCGACTCAAGAATCGAACCCGGGACCTCCAGATCTAAACTATGCTCTTAATAAATTTGTCGGACCTCGTATTGAACCTGGGACAAGCGTCTAATTTCACTATATTTTTAGACCTACCCCGTACTACTACACCTACTACACTACACACACAGTTTGCTTATCCATTAACCACGAGAGAATGGCAAAAACCTTCGCTTTTCTAAAAATATTCCTTTTTCCAATTAAAACAATTAAAATGTTAATGATTAGATCCCATAGCGCCTAGGTATTATCTATCTTTAAGTCAAGCATTAAAAATCTACTTGAATACGCACCATTAATCTCACTGAATGACATGCTCTACTTTATCTTCAGAAAATTGCAATTTGCATCACCATCATCAAAAATCTTCACGTACAAAAACCTTTTAGGCCGTTATGATACATTCCAAGTCTAATTCTTAGTTCTTCACACCTTTCCAGCGAATCAAACCCCCATATCGCGACTACTAACAACATGTTTCGGCGAGCCTCCGGAGCGGTTGCCCGAGACTTCGAAGACTGGACGTTCAGAGGTCGTGGAATCCGCCACCAGGGAAGGGCTGGAGCTCGCCTTTTGCTTCACTGGACTTATGGGCGCTTACCTCGTGTGGGGACTGCTGCAGGAGAAGATCATGACGCAGGTACTGATGAGAATGGCTGGTGATGGTAGATCGGGTAGCTGTGGTGTTGTGGTGTACTGCACCTGGGTGGTACTGTGCAAAAATATCATTAATTGGTAATAGAAGATTTTTATCACACTGTTAGTAAAAGAAAAAAAAAATCACGCGGTCGAATTGGGAACCTTCTCCTTTTGCTGAAGCCAGTTAAAAAGAAAGTATCTTCAGCTGAAAAGCCGAACAGACGATTATACGAAGTTTTAGTTAATTCTTCTGTCGAAAAACGACTTTTTTAAATTCATTGATACATTTGCCCTAAAATTGGGTCTAGACTTAGACCTAGTCCTTGAGGAAGGCCTTATCATCATACATCCACTCTTAAGAGTTGGCATAACCACTCCATATTGAAGTAAATATCGATTGTGTGTAGACCACGATTTGGCAAACGTAGCGTAGGACTCCCTCTGGCTAGGTGGGGTGACGATATTCGTAAGGTGGCTGGCAGCGGTTGGATGAGGTGGGCCGAAGATCGAGTAGCGTAGGACGTCCTCTGGCTAGGAGGGGTGATGAACAACGATATTCGCAAGGTGGCTGGCATCGGTTGTATCGAGGTTGATGATGGTGATGGTGATGATGAGGTGTGTGCAGAACTACGTGATGGGCGACGGCGCGGTGGTGCGCTTCAACGACTCGCAGCTGCTGGTGCTGGTGAACCGGCTGGCGGCGCTGCTGCTGGCGGCGGGCTGGCTGCGCTGGCGCCGCGAGCCGCTGGTGTCGGCGCCGCTGCACCCCTTCTGCTACTGCGCGCTCACCAACGTGCTCAGCGCCTGGTGCCAGTACGAGGCGCTCAAGTACGTCAGCTTCCCCACGCAGGTCGGTGCTCCTGGGTTGTGACGTTCTGGTAGTTGCGAGTGATTTGATCTTTTGGTTTTGGAGAGGTGTGCCAAAGTCGCTATTTGTAAGGGTTCTATTGGGTTTTGATGTTTTTGAAATTTTCAATGTTACCAATAAATCTAGGAATATACCCAACCATACTTCCTTTTTCAATAAAAAAGTTTGGTACCTCTCTTCCTACATTACGGCATCCTGGTAGTTAAGAATGATTTGATCTTTTAGGTTAGAAGTGACGAGCCAATGTCGTCATCTGTAACAGTTTTATTGGGTTCTGCTGTTTTGAAATTCTCAATGTTACCAATGAACCTAGAAATATACCAAAACAAAGGGGAATAGCAAGTTGAAATGGAAATAAACAAGGAGTAGGTGCTAAACAATTTGTTCGCCCTGTGGTTCACAGGTGCTGTCGAAGTCGTGCAAGGTGATCCCGGTGATGCTGATGGGCAAGCTGATCTCGCGCAACAAGTACTCGCTGTACGAGTATGTGACGGCCGCGCTCATCTCCGTCGGGATGGTGCTCTTCATGTTCGGCAGCCATGACGACTACTCGGGTAATCGGTTATGTACACTTTAGGTCTCTGAATTCTTGGGGTACTAGATAGTTGAATCGGATGATTGTATCGGATCAACTATATTAATTCACTCCCAAAAGGCCGGAAATAAGTTTGTATATAAAGGTGCAAAAAAATTATAAATTTACTTTTAGAAATCTGAGTAGTAATTTGGTAACATCGCGGCCTAGTATTGGTAGTCAACTAGAAAAATATATCTAGAAATCACACAAAAAACATATGCTGCATATTTTTTGGAGATTTTATTTAAATTTACTCAAACAGGATTAAATTTTAAAATCGATTTTGTAATAAAAAATCGATATTTAATAACATCCATTCTTTGCGTTTTATCGATTAATAATATTATCGATATTAGCATGTGATACGTGGTACTGAGACTTAGGATTTAGAAACCGGATTCCATTTATAAACCGATTTTTTTAAATTTAAAATCGATTGTTTAAAAACAAATCGATTCCTTACGCTTTATCGATTAAAAATCGATTCAATTCCCTCTTACAGCGTCCGCCGCGACGACCGCGTCGGGCGTGTGCCTGCTGTGCGTGTACATGGTGTGCGACAGCTTCACGTCGTCGTGGCAGGGCGCGCTGTTCCGGGCGCGCGGCTGCTCGGCGCTGCAGATGGTGGTGTGCGTCAACGCGTTCTCGTGCGCGCTCACCGCCGCCGCGCTCGCGCACCGCAGCCAGCAACACGCGCAGCTCGTGCTGCTGCAGGTATGACACGCTGTCGACACACACTCCATACATACCGGCCGCGCGGCTGCTCGGCGCTGCAGATGGTGGTGTGCGTCAACGCGTTCTCGTGCGCGCTCACCGCCGCCGCGCTCGCGCACCGCAGCCAGCAACACGCGCAGCTCGTGCTGCTGCAGGTATGACACGCTGTCGACACACACTCCATACATACCGGCCGCGCGGCTGCTCGGCGCTGCAGATGGTGGTGTGCGTCAAACACATTTTACATACACCCCTTTTACACACTTCTTACACACTTCTTACACACACCCCACAAACACACACCGCTCACACACACCCATCACCCCCCACCCCATCACCCCCCACCCCCTCACTCGACCCAAAAAAGTTTTACTACGCAGTTCTTTTAATTACATAAATGACAATGTACTCAATAAAGGAGCTTTAAAATTAGAGTTTATTGATTAACAAAAACAAAAAATATCTTACAATATAATGTTATAACCCTTCAGAACCCGATGTTCGTGAGCGACTGCCTGATGTTGTCGGTGAGTTCGGCGGTGGGACAGCTGCTCATCTACCGCACTATATCCAAGTTCGGAGCCGTCGTGTTCACCATCATCATGACGCTCAGACAGGTACATCATCGATATCCTTCCAACCTCTGTTAATACTTCGGAATATTTGACGTGACAAAATGGCTAAGTGCGTCTACCCCTAATTTCCTTCAATTTCGATAATAACTCGTCTTGGGTAAACATATACACATTCATGATGTAATTTTCATCGAGTATGAATATGGCACTTTAGGCCTTACTCTATACGCTAGCCTACTACCAGTTGACGGATTACACGCCAAAGAAATTTCTAAGAACTTTTAGATTATATGCAGGTTTCATCACAATATTATCCGTCACCGTTAAAGCAAATGATAATTCATTATAAATACACACATAACTTGGACCCATCCACCGCCGAGAAAGCGGTCAGCAATCACGATGCTGTACCCGCAGGCGCTGTCGATCCTGCTATCCTGCGTGGTGTACGGGCACGGCATGTCGGGCGGCGGCGCGGGCGGCGTGCTGCTGGTGCTGGGCGCCGTGCTGCTGCGCCTCTACTGCAGCCAGCGGCGGCGCGCGCCCGCCAACATCTAGCACCACTCCACCAACATACTCAAGCCAATCGTCACGTTCATAGTCTGAATAACACCATAACACTACTATACCACTTAGAAGGAACAAACAGACCCGGTGTAATATCGAGACAAAATATCGATAATTGTACAGATAAATAAGTAAACGTTTTAAAATCGTTAATCGATTGTCGAATAATCGAATGTTTAGTATCGATCTCGATATGATAATAAACACCACCACACACACCAAGACACCACAACATTACTATACCATTTACAACAAGCAGCAAGATCCTCAAACCACTCTTTACATTCATCGTATAGACTCTAAATGGTGAAATAATTTAATATCGACTAACAAAATATCGATAACCATGGAGATAAATGAGTGAAAGTTTCAAAATCGTTAATCGGTTTTAGAAATAATCGATTGAACACTATCGATTTCGATATGGTAATGTCATCGCTATGGATAATAAACACCACCACCGCCACACCAAGATTCCCAAACTACTTGTTACATTCATAGTCTGAACAGTATATTTAATATCGACAAAAAAATAACGTTAACTGTAGAAAAAAATAAGTGAACATTTTAAAAATCGATTAGTTACTGTCGATTTCCATATAATAATGTCATCGATATCGATAATGATCGATAAGTGAAGAAGGGACGATATAAACTTACTCGAATCTTGTCGGGTTTTTCAATGCCGGTATAGAAAAAAAAAACATAATTTTCATTTATACCTACATAGTGTATAAAAGTAATTTACGAGTACACAGGACAAGTTATGTAAAATATCCTCTTGGTACCATAGTTTTAAAATCGAGATAATTGAATGTAATCGATAATCTACTCGCACCGTTTTGTAGTTATTTTTCATAAAGATTTAAATTTGAAAAAAAAATTACATAACTACAGAATCAACTGTAAAAAGAAAATAATAGTTCGAAAACAACTATTTAACTTTTATTAATATTCATATTCTTGGTCGTCGGTATAAACCTTGCGTCCGAAAAAAAACGGTCCAAATTTGATTCCTCAGAGTTAAATTTTCCTTCCATCCTTTGGCACTGACGGAATCAATTTATATAACTAAAAAATAGTAGCACAAATATACAGAAGAAGTGATTTCAAGTATTATCTGTGTGCAATTCTTAATAAAAATATCATAATTTAATTAACTATATAAGGTTGTAGATAATAATTGTTATAATATGTGTGTACATAGATACAGATGCGTCTGTTAGACTAATGTAAGGCATTTATTTATATGTATTAAATATTTAAGAGTTATCATTAGGTGAGAAAAAAATATCGAGTCACAAATATTATGTGACATTGTTTTATCAATCTGTTTAAAAAGCGTATATATTAGAAAATCATATTGTATATAAGCTGTTTGAAGTATTTTACTGAATTTCATTTACATTGGCTATACAAAACCAGTGGAAGTAATTACTATTTAACCGACTTCAAAAAAGGAGGTTCTCTGTTCGATTGTTTTGTATGTATGTATGTATGTTTGTCCGCGATTATCTCGCGTTTGGCTAAAGCTATTTGGATGCGGTTTTTTTTAATAGATAGAGTGATTCAATAGGAAGGTTATAGGCTATATAACATCACGCTACGACCAATAGGAGCGGAGCAGCAATAAAGAATGTTTCAAAATCGGGGATATTTTTTTTCCTTTTGAAAGCTTCCGCCGCGTGCGCTGCCGAAACGGTTAAAGTTACGCTAAAATAATGTATGACAGAATTGTTCTCCTTTAAGTATTCTAAAAAGAAGTCCGCGACAGCATATGCCTATCTTTTAAGATTGCTTCACTGTAACCTCTTTTATGCTAACCAAATTTGTCCTAAAATAAAGCATTGTTTATGAAGTTGTTTTTATAAAGATTATGTTAATCCTTATCCAAATAAATGCGTTATTCATTATAAGTATTTGATTTAAAAGAAATTTGCCCTTTACATCATTTGATTTCAATTAGTATCTTAGAAGATATCGCAGTTTTAAAATAATTATCAAGCGCGCAATAATGATGCACAAGGCGCCGACCGGCGTGTTACGGTTTCACGTTTAAACAATTTGACCGATTTGTATGATTTTTAACCGACTTCAAAAAAAGGAGGTTCGATTGTTTGTATGTATGTATGTATGTTTGTCCGCGATTATCTCGCGTTTGGCTAAAGCTATTTGGATGCGGCTTTTTTTAATAGATAGAGTGATTCAATACGAAGATTTATATGTATAATAACATCCATTAAATATTAGCATTGCACCCGTGCGAAGCCGGAGCGGGTCGCTAGTTTAATTATAATTAATACTAAAAAAATTGTGTATCACTATTCACTAAAAAAACTTAAAGTAAATTCCTATTCCAACAAAAAGAACTTAAATCACTGAAACAGTATGAAATAAAACATGAAAAAAAATCAAATTAATGAAATAAATAATAAAATTGTACCTATATTAAATCATGAATAATTATTCTTAATTATTAATTATATTTAAGGAAACAAAAATGATCTATTGCATGTTTTTCATCCTGGTCATTTCAATCAAGGCTCTGTCGTCATGGGGATGGTTAAGTAATTTATTTGAATCTATATCACTTAAAGCCATCCCATCAAGGGATTTTACACGACTCAAAGCTACATAACATTGGCCTTTAGCAAAAATTTTAGGCCCGAGGTCGATTACCGCGGAACTAAGTGTACATCCTTGCAATTTGTGTACCGTCACAGCCCAACTCAATATGAATGGCAACATTCGCCTTTCGATATCACCGTAACCGCGGTTGCCTTGATACGTCGCTGTCACTGGAGCTATAGAAATATATCCATCTGTATCTTTGAGACGCTCTCCAATTGATGGATCATCAAATAATATGAAAATGCCATCAGGCAGTTCACCCGGCTCAAGTTGGTCTCTTCTTAGTGCCGGCCATTTAAATCCTTTAAGAACACCCATAGCCCCGTTGACCAAGCCATCCGATACAGATATATTTCTCCGCAGCATTATACGAGAGCCAACAGCCAATTCAATAGATTGTACTAGTCCGCCGCATTTATTTGGATCAACCGGCACAGCGTTTGCAGGAGGCGTCTTTCCGTATGTGGGTAATTCTCTGGACTCATCTACTGCATTGATTGTATACAAGTGGCTGCGAGTAGCTGTGACTTCAGTCATCATGTTGTTGTAAGAGTCAATCTGTTTTATCGTAGGATAGATCCTTACAGCGACACCGTCTGCGAATTGACCTGTTTTAGGTACTTGTTTGCGTTCAATTAGCAACTCCAACTGGTTGGTTGTGAGTTGCCCGACTCGCAAATTGTTAAGGATATCGATAAATTCGCTATCATCTCGTTGCCGCATGTTAACGGTCAACTCACAAAGTCTAAATTGGTACCACAGATGTACTTCGGCCTCACACCATGCTGGTTGTTCGAAGCACCAGTGGCCATTTACAGGTGGAAGTTGCATCAAATCACCAAATAACAATACATTGATACCGCCAAACAATAGCCTGTTCTTTTTAAATTCTTGCAGTCGCAGGTGTATTAGACGTAAGTTTTCGTATGAAACCATGCTTATCTCGTCAATTATGAGCCACCGAATACTGCGCCACTTTCGACGCTCTTGCTCGAGCCTGTGACCCGTAACAGCTTTGTACGTAGAAGATCTACCTTTCTCTATAGGTAGCAAAAACACTGAATGCAAAGTTTTTCCACCTACAAGGCGAGCGGCAACACCTGTTAAGGATGTTACTTCTACAAACATGGGCTTTAGTAAACTATCAACTGTCGGTAAATAGCATCTGATGATTAATTCTACGATCAATTTCAATAAAAAGGACTTACCTGATCCTGCTCCTCCTGTTACGAACAGTAAAAGTTGATCAGTATTGTTTTCATCTTGTAAGTCTTTTTCAATAGATGCACCGACAGTTTTAAATAGATCCCGTTGATCTACGTTTAAGTTGTTTACATTATTTTGAAATAATTCATCTGGCATTAAAGTAGTTTGTGCATCGGCTCTGTTTTCATCAGAGTTTATTTCACCCATAATTACATCGTCTGCACGAAGACGTTCAATTAAATCCTGTTCGGGATTATCAGTGTTTCGAACCAGCTGTAGAGCTGCAGCTTGGGCCAATGCTTGTTGAATTACCTGTTCTGCGTGCATAAATTGTTCTGCCGAGACATTTGGCATGAGAGGACGTAGCTCGTTTTGGCGCCTTAGAAAACAATTTTCAGCAGATTCTCCTTCCATTAGCAAGCCTCGTTCTTCCCTAAATGGAACATGACATACTAGGAGGCTGTAGAAAAATCCTTCCCTATCAGAGTTAATAGTGTAGTATCTAGTCCTAAGAATAGCCGGTTGGTTTCGGACTTTCATTCTTGTGCCATTTCTGAGTTTAATATATCTCTGGTTTACTACAGGTTCATAATGCCGTAATTCATAGTCTCCATCTTCTTCAGTCCATTGATCTCCACCTATAGATTCATACCTCACGGCAAATTCTGCCAGAGAAATATCTTCTAGATTTTCTGGTCTTTGTTGATATTTGTCAAATATGTTATTAAATATTGAATTTTCATTACCTTCCAAACGTAATAAACGGAATCTTTGGTCGGGTCTACAGCTATTCACGAAAACAGCTTTTCTTGAACACACCTTCAGAGGTAAGTGGCATAATCTATACGCACATTCTGGTGCACTGACTAATCTTTGGGATAATATTGACATGGAAATCGAAAACAGCTGCTTCCATACTTCACCTCCTTGACGCTTTGCTTTATTAATAGCCTCACGAACAAGATCTCCAGCATCAGTTGGTTCACACTTACTTACATATTTGGCGACATAATAGGCAACAGCTGTAACACTTCCACAAGGCTGCAAGTCCATATTACCCTGCCAAAGTTCGAGAAGACAGGGATTATAATTGTTTATCATGCGTTCATTCTCTGTCCGTTTCAGATTACAAAATTTTCCTTTGTTTGTTAAAGTTTCATCCGGGCCTAATAATTCAGTTTCTGTCCTAGAGGGCCGTGGAAACCCAAATCGGCACACACGAATTTCCCGATTCTTGTAGCAAGTGTCACTGTGCTTATGTTTTTGAACTTTTCGAACAAGTTCATTAAGTTCTTCATTATCATTAGTGATTGAACATGATATTACTCGTTCAATACATTTTTTACCAGGTTCTGTAAAAAAATCCGGAACTGATTCACACCACAACAACATATGAAGGTGGGGGCTGCCGCGATTTTGGTATTCTATTCTGTACCACCAATCAGCTATTTGTCCACCCAGCAGTTCACTATCACTTTTCATGTATTTAATTATAGCGTTGACTTTCAACATGAAATGACGAGCAACAGTGATAGGATATTTTTCTACAAGATGTACTCTCTCTTCAAATGATAATTCTGCAGGGTTTTCGGACTCACGATTATCAGCTATCAGCAAAGCCTTTTGCATATCATTCCAGTTAATGTCGTTACATGACAAAGTTAAGAACCAAGTTGGTGGACCGATACTACGTACCATAGCAATAAGTTCTGAGCAAGCTCTACGCCAATACGCCCCTGACCCTCTTATATTTCTCATTGCAATATGAATGTTATCGACTAAATTTTGTGGTGTCCGTACTCCTTGGCGCAGACGACATGCAACACTTACACTCGATTTTGCTTTGTAGTACTCAACCACAGATAATGCAAAGAATATATAGTCATTATTGTGAAAGCGTCTATCGCGACCCATAACCCTCGCCTGAAAATAATCCAATGGAGTGATTGGTATTAAACGACTTTCTCCAAAACCATTGATGCCATGTGGATATAAAAACCACCATGCCAATTCTTCAATTCTTCTTTCCCTTTCGACGTTCAGTGGAGGAATAGTCTTTCTGCGAATATCGAAAATCGGCACACTATTCTGATTATTTTCATTATTAAATTGTAGTACAGTTTCAACTCCAGGAACTGTTTCGTCAATGGACATAAGCATACTGGTAGATGCAGCAGTTAAAATATCGATATTTGGAGGTTGAATCAAGTTGTTATGATTGCTGGCATTAGCTGAAGATGGATTATCATAAACGTTTGTGCTGTTGTTAATAGTTGAATTTCCCATATTTTGTTGTGTAGTTGTAATTTGATTGCTTAGATCTTCTCGGTTAGTGTCTATTATATTGTTTAGACTGTTTTGGTCCAATGAAATTATAACAGGTGTCAACGTATATTGATTATCTAGTAAAGAAACAGTCCGTTTTACTTGTATGTTTCTCAGACATATACGCTTTAGTTCATCTACATTTGATAATTTCAACAAACAAGCCGTGCCTCTTAATGGAGCTTGAAAACCTTTTGGCCCCCGTGAATGTGAGTCGAATAAGTAATAATAATTATTTTGCTTCCAGATGCCTACAGATATACTATTAGCAGTTAAAATTCCATGGCTTCTTGTTTCAAAAAAAGTTAAAAGTGCATTGTAAAGGTTAGGAAAACCATCGGTAGAGTTATCTACTTCCAAGTGACCATTGAATGAATCTTCTTCTTGAGTCATTATATCAACTGTTACTCCAGCGTATGTTACTGTCGGCAAAAGTTCTCTAATAGCTAAGAAATCAGTATTTACCTCATGTTCAGATGGATCAATCCTAGCATTAATGCATTCTCTGTAGTAACGGTCTCCAGCTAAAAGAATCAAGTCTATGTCGCTGCTTGTCCAATGATCCACATTTGTAACAACTGCAGCAACATTTGCAACGGTTGCCATAGCAGTGCACTGGCGCCCTTTTGTTTGTTCAGTGAATTTCGTAGCGTCTGCTTGATGAAATGAGCCTCGTAAAATTGAACTGTTCTCAGAAATAACTGAAAATTTCCTTTTACCTACGTTTGGGCAAGGCGCAGGCTGACGAACTGGCTGTACATTTTGGTTAGTCACTGCATTTGAAGTTTGAACAATATCAGCCATGTTCATACCTATATCAGAAAAAATTGGCCTAACGTTCTTATATAAAGGGTTATTTTCTAAGAGCCAAGATAAGGCCATTTTTAAATTTTCCATATTTACGGAAAACTCTTTTCGTGCGCGAACATTTTCCAGAGACTCGGCGACAATTACTAACCCTGCCCTATCAAAAGGCAGAGGCAGTTGCTCAGCTAGCTCTTCTACGTCTTGAGCAAATAGTATTGCCTGACCTTTGAACCATTGCTGGCTAAATTTATCAGTGAGTCTAACTATTTTAATAAAAGGCACAATACGTGAAAGCAATTTTTTTTCGAAACTAGAAAGACATTCGATAACATGTGGAACTTCTGGTACAACAAAGCAGTTCCAATAAACTTGCGGAGGTACTTTACCTTTACTGAAATTTGAGGAGCACCTGGAGCAAGTTGTAACTTTGTCCATGTGTTGTAATTCAGGTGGCAATAACTTTTTTATCCGATCTACAAGCTTTAAATTTACACGCTGTTGTGGATAAAGCATTTTATGGCAAAGCGTACAAGGTACATCACAAAACTGATTAATAGTTGCTTTGAAAATTTCAACATCTACTTTTCGTTTATTTGTATAAGCCTGTCGTAACTGAGATAGCCTATATTCGCGCTGTTCTACAGTTTCATTTGCCCTCGTCTGGCGAGCATGTTCGCACATGGACAACAAACGCTGTTTAGTTTGCTCTTCAGTTTCATTAGCCCTAGTCTGACGAGCATGTTCACGCATGGACAACAAACGCTGCTTAGTTTGCCCTTCAGTTTCATTAGCCCTAGTCTGACGAGCATGTTCGCGCATGGACAACAAGCGCTGATTATTTTGACTTTCGGATTCAGAGATTCTAATACCATGACTGTTACTACGCAGTTTTGACAGGCGAACTTCTCTTCGTTCATCTGTTTCGGCAGCACGAGCAGCACGCTGACGATCTCTCTCATTTTTAAGTCGTTGTTTTTTTTCGTTGGGAGTTTCGTTCTCCCTCACGCGACTTTTCCTTACAGCATCCTTTGATTTTCTACCTAGGCCCGTAGGCAAACCAAATAGTAACAAGTATGCTAAAGTCATAATTACAAATCTTATCACTATCTCTTAAAATAAAATCTATAAAATAAACGGACTGCAAAACTTATCCCTAAAAAACTATCATTAATTCACTATTCACTAAAAAAAACTTAAAGTAAATTCCTATTCCAACTAAATAAATCACTAAAAAGTATGAAATAAAAAATGAAAAACAACAAAATCAAATTAAAAACAAAACAAAAATTCTTAAGTACTTAAACTATATTTTTTTTATGTAAAAAGGAACCGCCTTCAAAAAACCAACTGAAAAGAAAAAAATAATTTTTATGATGAACACCTGTATTTCAATTTTGCATAAGCAAAATCATGTATATAACCAATCAACAAATAAGAATATAAATTAATAATTAACGATTATATGTAAGTATTACTTCTACTTTTTGAAGTCGGTGCCAAACCAACAAAACCAAAATGAAAGCTGCTATATGGAGAAAACCATACGACCAATAATTATTCAATCGATAGTGCCTCAAAAATAGTAACACAATCGCGCTCAAAAATTAAGAAATTTCGTCCGCTCGCAACGACGTGTGCCCTCAAGTGTGTACCCTTTCGAGTAGCGCGTCGCTTTATATAGGCTGGAGGTGGAGGGGCAGTGAGCGGTGCGTAGCCTGGTGCGCATACGTCGCAGTCCGCACACCACACATGTCACCGTAAAGTTGTAAATACTGGTAGATTATAATTTTAGATAGATAGATAGCGAGATTGTAAAGTAACGGTAGGTTAGGTTATGTAAGATTATCAGATTTCAAACTAACGGAATTGAAAATTTGACAGGGATATGCATGCAACGAGGTGGCGCAACCAAAAATTCTAACACTTTATAAAGAGACAGTCGGAAATCTAAATCACTACATAGTATAAAACAAAGTCGCTTTCTCTGTCCCTGTCTGGGATATAGGGATATCCCTATGTATACTTTAATCTGTAAAAACAAAACAAAAATTCTTAAGTACTTAAACTATATTTTTTTTTATGTAAAAAGGAACCGCCTTCAAAAACCAACTGAAAAGGAAAAAATAACTTTTATTATGAACACCTGTATTTCAATTTTGCATAAGCAAAATCATGTATATAATCAATCAATCAACAAATAAGAATATAAATTAATAACTAACGGTTATATGTAAGTATTACTTCTACTTTTTGAAATCGGTGCCAAACAAATTTTCATGACAAAGAAGAACGCTGGTTTATTATTATTAATGGCCCCGCCCGGGTGGAGTACGCCCCCCCCCCCTACCAGCATATGTCATACTTACCTATAAATATTTTGGTTTTGTTGGTTTGGCACCGACTTCAAAAAGTAGAGGTAATACTTACATATAATCGTTAATTATTAATTTATATTCTTATTTGTTGATTGGTTATATACATGATTTTGCTTATGCAAAATTGAAATACAGGTGTTCATCATAAAAATTATTTTTTTCTTTTCAGTTGGTTTTTTGAAGGCGGTTCCTTTTTACATAAAAAAAATATAGTTTAAGTACTTAAGAATTTTTGTTTTGTTTTTAATTTGATTTTGTTTAGTTGCTTTATTACTATATCTGTACTGTAGATCTTTATTGCTAGTCTGAATCTATGCCTTTTATTAAAATAGTTGAAGTTTGTTTTATTATTATTATTTGAAGATTGTTTAATCCATTATTTATTAAATTTATCTCGAATCAAATAAAATGACATCGAAATGTTTAAATAATAATTTTGCACAAAAGTGACATTCAAATTTCAAAGTTGTGGGAGAAGCACTTAATATGTATTGTGATAATTATATTTGTTTATTTAAAGACGTATGTGTTTTGCTAAAAAAGTAAAATATATAAAATTCTGCTTCCATTTTTAAAGTGCATCCGCACAATCCTAACCGACCGAGAACTTTTACTAAATCAAAATAGGTATGTGATAAAATGAAAGATTTTTCTTATAAATTTATGTTTTTCATATTGAAAAAATTTTGCCCAAATAAAGCTTGATTTAATGAAAACATGATTGTGTGGATCCACCATTTTGATAAACATGATGTTTTTTGAATGAAAAATAAAACTAACCAATTTGTATAAGCGAAGGGTGTTATATCACTTAATTTTTAGTTGTTATGCCTAAATAATTTGCCTATTTGAAATTTTTCAATATTAATGGCTCGAAGTTTATCAGTACTCATACGGGCAGGTCAAACCTGATCCAATTTAATCCTAAGTTTCCTTGTATGTTATTTATTTAATTGTGAAGTACGTTCGCACTTGTCTCGAAATATACTTATCAGATGGGGTTGTGTGAACTTTACATTTTAAGACTTATTTGTGAATCGACAAAAAAGGTCTAAGAATATGTTGCAGTTTTATTTTTTATGGTGTACCTTCACACTGTCCTTTACCCCTTTTCCATTTCTATTTAGCCTCCTAGTTTTACCATAAAGTGGAAATCCCAGTTGTGTCGTTCGTTCCAAAAAAAACTTTAGCAGCATATTTGTAAAACTTCTTGCCCCAGTAAATGAATGATGAATCCTACAAGAAAAATCTACTTGCTCACATATTGGTCTTGGGATCTGATGGCTTGCAATGCTATATTAACATATCGTTGCTTACTTTAGGCAAAGAAAATACCAAGGGATGAATGAAAATACCAATATGATGAATATTAATTATTCATCATATTGTCATTTCAAATGGATTTTTAATTGTACATGACACCTTAACATCAAAAATAGTGTGCCCTATACAAGCAAGTGCTAATTAAAACCTTTTTTACTTCTATAATGTTAGGCAACTTTAAGAAACAAATTTCTCACATAAATGTCATGAAAATTCTGTCAAGAAACAATGTCTGTATAAGTTTTTGCGGAAAATACGGCGCCACGATGCTTTGGCTGAACCCCCCAGCCAGCATCAATAGCTTCTACGAGTTCAAGCTGCTGCAGACCTCGCTGTTGGAGAAAGAGGAGAAGTAATTCTCTTGTAAGTATCTCCTAGCTTAATAGCTAAACTTGTAGGTAATATGTATGTCATGGAACTGATTGCTGAAATTTTGCCAATGGATTGTTGTTAGGAGCACTTAAAAAAGAAGTGAAAATGTTTCTAAAGGAACGGCAATTTATGGTAACTGTTTGCTATCAGGCGGGCCGTAAGCTTAAAGGTGTAGAAAACCTCGGTACTTAAAAATTATAAGGAGTCACCTAAATCCAGCAGTTTATTTCCTACGGTTCATTATAAGAACATAATATAGGTGTTTGGCTTACTAAACATAATATATTCTTGGTAATTCAGAAATTCTTAGTAAAAAAAATTTAGGTGAACGGATTTCCTCATGATGTTCTTCTTTATACCCGTAAATACACACGCTATGGTTCCCCGAAGTCAGAAGTTTATCCTCGAACTAGGGGATTCTTTAAAGCGCTGGACAGAAACCGGTGGAAGCAGATCATCCGCTCCAGATGTCACCCTAACGCTGACCACGATCCTCAGATATGAGGGACCGACCAGAGAGAGAGAGGCGATTCTTGAGGCATGAACTACTGCCAATATTTGTCTCTACAGATCTCGCGCCTAATACCTTAATGTCAGACGATGCGATGGATGAGGACTGCATAAGACTGGGATGGTTGGCACTTTCTCGGGGAGGCCTACGTTCAGCAGTGGACGGCGATAAGCTGGGAGTAATATCTTAAGTGGACTCCCCACTAACTCCTCCTTTACATTGCTTTTCTGATTAACTTCGTTGCGGGATTGTGACAACTTAGGTCCCCTTGAATTCGCTGAGCTTCATTGCTCGGCGCCAATACTGTGCGTGCCGCTGTTGATCCTGGAGTACAGGAGTTGCAGTGGCGGGTGTGTGGTGGGATAGGGCCAAAAAAAATCTTAATTGGACCCAGGGTTCTAAGGGTGGTGTTTTTAGTCAGCGATGCTGATGCAGCTGGCGATGACGCTGCTGGTGGCGGCGGGGCTGGCGCCGTGCGTGGTGCAGCGCGCCTGCCGCACGCGGCTGCAGCGCCCGCCCTCCTCCGTCTGCATGCACCGCCTCGACACTTGCTCGCACAGGTCGCAATATACTGCTCTCTCTAAGTTTACACCATTTTAATCGTTCGTAAAATCAAGCTCGTATAAATAAGCACCCTTATTAGATAAGGGGAAAGCAGATAAAAATTCTATGGTGTCATTTCGCCAGCTGTATTTAAGTCTCCTAGATTATAAGCGATAAGTCGTTTGGTGTCTCTCTACTCTTATCCAGAGTCGGAACTGTTACTAAGAAACAGGAGTAGAACTCAAGATCGCTCTGAAACTTATTTCGGTTTTCCTGCTTCATTTTATCTCGTAATTAAAGAATTAACAAATAGGTACAGCTATTTATTGGGGCATAAATATTAGGGTTAATGTAATACTGCATTTAAACTTAGCTATTAGCAATTATAACTTTTGTTGTGTGTTCTCAGAAGGCCTAAAGCTGAAGAGGCACCAAAAAAATAATCACCTACGCAAAAAGTATGCTAGTTAATTATAATTTTTTAGGTGAGTATTTTTAAATAGAAGTAATGATTAAAACTTTTATATGACACGTCTATTTTTTTAACTAGTTGCCATTCAGTAAAGTATAGTTAGGGACTTATGTATCCAAGATGGTATTCCAATATCCGTAATAGATATAGAAGATTCGTTATAGACCACCAAAGACTTAGGCATCGATTCTTATGAAATGAACTATATATCAAGATGTACACAAGATATTAATATAGTAACATTAAAATATTTACATGTTCAGTATAAAACAATCTGGTGTGAACAATGGCAGCGAATATTTTGGCGGATGATGACTCTGTTGTGACACCGTGTCCGCGATGTGTTTACTAAACAACAAGCAACTGCTCGAACTTACCTGTCTCGTGGCCCGTACTACGTGAGTTCGTCTTTATTTTACCTCAATTTAGTGAATGAATTATAGAGAAGTAAAATTTGGTGACTCTTTGAAAACTGCATAAGATGGTGTATGGATAGAGGATTTGCTTATGACTGATTTTTTTTCAATTAGGATGTTTTTATTTATATATGATTTAGGTACATGTAAGGTACACATTATTGTTAAATTCTGTAACTTATTGAGCAAACTGATGGTACACATAAAACTACACGCTTTAGAACCAAAACTCCCGATCCTTGTTAAAAAGCTATAAACATTTTTCGTGACAAACTAGGTTTTATAGAACCGTTCGTCTCTTGTAATATTCCTGGTAAAATGCCATTTTAATTGTCATTTGCCACAATAAAACCAGTAAACACATCCTTCCTCAAGACAAATCAACTCGGAAGCGTTTAGTTCCCCGGTCACGTCTCGGCGCGTGGTAGTGGCTGCTGCTAGCGGCGCGGTATATATCCCCGAGGCATGGACTACACGCGCGAGTGCAGCTGCGGCCGCTGCTTCGCCTTCCGCTGGCTCTTGTGTTGCTTCAACTGTCGCTGCTCCTGTCGCGTGCACTCGACATGACGTGGTTGCACTCGGCTCTCGTGCTGGCGCTCGCCGTGCATGTCAGATTGGTACGTAAGCTTTTGCAGAAGTTTCTTCAAAGAATGTCATCATCGGTCTATACATCCATTTGATGAATATGAACTTAAACTTGAGTTGGGAAGGTTTAAGTGTTAGTCCGCTTCGTTAGACTTGTGCAAGTTAGTGAATTACAAACCTAAGAAATTTCATGTTCGATGTTTTAATAGAAAGACATAGAACTTATTAGAGTGTGTATTGACGATGACAGCAATATTTGCTTGTCAATTTAACCTTTGTCTCAGTTGTTTCGTGTCATAAATTTGTGTCGTCCCTAGATAGTTCCGGGGTTCGAATCCCTGTTGCTATTAACTTTCTGTTAAGACCTTGTACTTTAGGAAATGCTTCCTACAAAAGAGAATATCAATTTTCTGTAAAATAATAAACACAGTTTTTCTATTTTTTTAAATTTATGACTTTATATTTTCAGGCTACAACATCTTGCAAGAATTGCATTGTAAGTACTTTATAATCTACATTAACTATTAAATAAAAGGGACGTGCGTTGGAAAAGATGCCTTGATAGTCTCGTGACTCGAGACAACTCTCCCGGGAATCTAGGTCGTAATGTCCCAAACGTATACTACTCAACACCTTTAATCATAAGTCAGTACGTATCATGTCTAGATGCGATTGAGAGCATATTACTAGGTTAGGCTTACGCCCGCTTGTTGTGCCAGTGGCGTACAATTAAATGGTATGTATAGTCTTATATCACAATCACTTCACGTCGTGATATGACGGAAAAGATCTTGAAAATATGTCAGTTTAGGAACATTTGATATTAGAACTTCTTTACAGGATCTGTTAAAAAAATTATCTAGCATAATGTTGAAAATTTCTCTACTAACTATTGGCGCTTATTATTGTTAGTTTAACTTTTCATATGGCTGGGCCCCAGTGGCGGTACTTCCATAGAAGCCCGAAAGCCCGACTTGCCTTACATAGTTCCGAATAACGAACTTAACGATTGTTTATTTATAAAATAACGCTATAAACGTGAAGGTGAGTACTAACCGGTAGTTATTTATTAGTCCTACGTACCAAAAAAAATATGCTGCTACTAAATAAACATTTGGGCTTGCCTTAGTTGGACACCCTAGGCACGCCACTGCAGTGGGCCCCACTGTATATGTAAATGTATGCCAACTAAACACCTAGGATTGGAATTGGAGTATTTTTAGTTTTCCAGAAAACTATTAATATCCGCACTAAATGGCAAAAAATTCAAATCCGATGTTGATTCCTTCCTGAGACCTTGGTAATACATGGTGCTCCAAACGAAATTTCACAAACCGCGGGCTAACTTAACCTAGGCATCTAGACGAGAATCATAACCGTTCCTTAGATCTTTTACACATTCATATGTATTTAAAACGGTTGCTGTTATGAAGCTCACAAATGTTTGAAAATGATATATGTAGAAAATGTACATTGAACATAGTGATTATATCCCCCCCCCCCCCAGAGCCTCGGCAAGGAAGAGAAAGCGATGTTCCTGGCGCACTCGGCCTCCTGCTCGGCGCAGTCCGGAGCCCCGGCGCGGCTGGTGGAGGCGCTGCTCCGCGGCGAGCTGGCGGACGAGCCCGCGCTGCGTCGCCACGTGTACTGCGTGCTGCTCAAGTGCAAGATCATCAACAAGGACGGCAAGCTGCAAAAGAACGCCGTGCTAGCCAAGATGGCGGTCAGGAGCGACGGAAAGAATGCTACTAAGGTTTCTGGCGGGTTTATTTGTTTTAGAGGGGTGTAGGCTACTTTTGTTCGTTGGGCTTCTAATATTTTTTTCTGATGAATTGATATTTAATTAATAAATTTAGAATGAAAAATTTTTTGAAGTAAAATAAAGGTACTTTCTCACTAAGTTCGCCTTATAAATGCATAATTGTTTATTTAATGATGGATTCAAGCTATGTCCCGGCAGACTGTGTTTCTCGATTTGATAATTCTGGATTATTATAAAACGATTGGATAATTCTAAGACGAGCTGAGTACAATATATCTTTCACACACACCTTTCTCTGGGGAACAATTACAATCAGAGAGAAGCAAAATATATGCCATTTAATAGTCACAAGTCTCTAAATTCGAATTCACAATTGCCACGTTGTATTGGCAGCACTTAACGCTTACTTTAAATATTATTTTCAGTATTATATGAGTGCTACGTCCATATTTCAGGTGCTGGAAGGATGCGCGGATCAAACCGGCGACACTCCAGAGGATCTCGCCTGGAATCTGTTCAGATGTGGTTACGATAAGAAGACTGTACTCTTCGACTACATGCCCACTGGTTCCTCTGGCGGCGATATCGACAATATTTCCAAATAATTGTATGTTTATATAACTTGTTCGCACGTGGCGCTGTATTAAATTATTAGTAAAGTATTTCCTACTCCAGCGTATAGATGGCGTTAGCTGACCAAATTGAAACTATCATAATTTATATCAATTGTGTACTTGTACTGCTTATAAGATTTATACACGACTTCATTTTAATATTTATAAAGTTGTAATAATTAAATGGAGGTTTGATTTATTATCTCTTAGATAAATTCCTAGATAAAATGAATTTTAAACTGCGTTTACGTAGCTATTTCGAGTCAAGATTTATATTTAAGATTCAGTTATGTCATTAAGACATTGCATGCATTGCAGTATTCGCAACAATGTTGGGATTCTATGATTACGAAGTATAAAATTGTGTTTAGTCTTCATGCTGCTTTATACTCACTTTTTGTATTAATTTGAGCCATGATCTCTAGTTTTCTACCGCATTATTATAGTAAGTAAATATAGAAAACTGCAAATCGCTTAGACCAATTTTTCTGGAACAAAATAATCCTATACCCGTGAAATGAAATAATGTAGGATAATAGTAATTGTTTCTACGCACGCGGTCGAGAGTTTCGGCTTCAACCCCAGGCTCACACCTCTGCCTTTTGAAGTTACATATTATGTGTGTATTCACAATGAATTCACAGATATTTTAACGATGAAGGAAAATATCGTGATAAAACCTGCACACCTAAGAATTCTTAATAATTTATCAGGTGTGTAGTCCGCCAATCTGCACTAGGCGTGGACCGTGGTAGACAAAGGCCTAAACCGTCTCAATGGTAGAGGAAGTCCATTCTCAGCAGTGTGAGGTATATGGGCTGTTGATGATGATTACGATATTTACCAAGTGTCAATGACCGCATTTCACGTCGCTATGATGATTTGAAAATCCAATCTGACTGAAGACGTAAAAAACGCGATGAAGCGTAGAGATTGTGCCTTTCGCAAATTTAAGAAGCATCGGTCAGACGCTAACTGGAGTAAATTTAAAATCGCAAGAAATCGGTGTAACCAGGTGGTACGCAATGCAAAACGCCGACATATCCACGACAATATTTCTAATTGCTCCCCGGCTAATACCTGGAAGTTCCTTGGAACCCTAGGTATTGGCAAATCAAAAAGACTAGAATTTCCAAGGTGTATTGATTTGGATGATGTTAATATTCATTTTACTGGTTCTACTTCCCTTAATCTCCAAATCAAACACCGTACTCTTGAGTTTTTAAGTAGTCTACCTCGTCCCAATATTAAACCTTTTCATTTTTCTCCAGTAGCTGACGACGATATCAAAAAGGTAATCCTGTCCATTAAATCCAATGCTACGGGCTGTGATAAAATCAGCCGTCGCATGATAATTCCCATACTTGACCTCCTCCTTCCCGCTATTTCCCACATCATCAATGTGTCCCTACACTCCGGCATTTTTCTGTCCTTGTGGCGTAATGCTCATGTCATACCTCTTCCTAAAGTCCCAAATCCGTCAACTCCTAACCATTTCCGTCCAATATCCATATTGCCTTTCCTTTCTAAAGTGCTCGAGGCCTGTGTTCATAAGCAGCTGTCGCGTTTTATTTACTTTAACAACTTTTTGAGTCCGTTGCAGTCTGGATTCAGGCCTGGGCATAGCACTGTTTCCGCTCTTCTTAAAGTGACTGGCGATATTAGGGCTGGCATGGAAAAGTCCATGGTTACTGTTTTGGCCTTAATTGACTTTTCCAATGCCTTTAATACTGTCAGTCACGAAATCCTTTTATCCATCCTTTCCTCGCTTATGATATCGCCTGAGGCACTGGACTGGTTCTCTAGTTATCTTCAGGGACGTCAGCAATCGGTGCGCCTAGATGACTTATCGTCAAATTGGCGCAATCTAGATTCAGGCGTTCCTCAAGGCGGTATTCTCTCTCCATTGTTATTTTCTATATTTATCAATCGTATTACCCAAGACCTTCAATGTGCGTATCACCTGTATGCCGATGACCTGCAAATTTACTCCCACGCAAGCGTTGACTGTGTGTCTTCTGCTATAGATGCGGTTAACAGTGATCTGGCTCGCATCAAGGAATGGTCCGACAATTATGGCTTGTCCGTCAACCCATCTAAATGTCAAGTCATAATTGTTGGCAGCCCAAGGTTGATGACTAGATTGGACACTACTTTACTTCCACCTGTAGTTTTTAACGGATGTGTCATAGAATGGTCCTCAGCCGTTAAGGACCTTGGCTTATATATAGATTCAACTCTTGGTTGGCGAGCCCAGGTCACTGCGGTTTGTCAGAAGGTTACAAACTCTCTTCGCGCTTTATACCGTTTAAAGAATTTTCTACCATTCAAGACCAAGGCGATGCTTGTGCAGACTTTGATTTTCCCTATAATCGACTATGGTGATGTGTGCTATTTCGATCTGAATGCAGAATACCTCAATAAACTCGACCGTCTTCTTAATAACTGCATTCGATTCATTTTTAACCTTCGTAAATATGATCATGTGTCCTCTTTCCGCTCCCAATTAAAATGGTTGCCTATCCGTGAACGTCGTTCCCTGCGTGCACTTACTACCCTATTTTCTATTCTTATTTCCCCTTCATCACCTTCCTATTTAACTCCTCATTTCCAGTACCTGGGTAGCAACCATACCAGAAACCTTCGCTCCTCAAGCAATCTCCTCCTTAAGTGTCCCCCCCACACCTCCGATATTGTTCACTCTTCCTTTTTCATCCAAGCCATTCTCCTATGGAATGCACTCCCTCTCGAAATCAGGTCGGCTACAACTCGCTTGGCATTCAAAATAAAAGTTCGGCAGCTTTTTTCAAAATAAATTTCTGGATAATATGTGTGTTGTACGACTTCTGTTCTTTTTCCCTCTTTTATATATGTATATTATATTTTATGTATTTTATATAAGTGTATGTAAGTATATATAGTATATTATTTTAAATGTGTATCTATGTTTATTTAATTAGTTGTTATCCTTATTTATTAGTTTTTGTTTAGAGTTTTATTCTTTACGCTATTTATGCACCTACCTTTAATCTCTGCATCACCCTAAGGTTGACAGGTAGAGAATGCCTCAGGCATTATGTCCGCCTTTATATACATTGTATAAAAAGCATAAATAAATAAATAAATAAATAAAAAGTGTCAATTTTGTTGTCCAGTGTAATCATCATCATCGTAATCCTTTATTACGTCCACTGTTGGACGTAGGCCTTTCCTATGGCATTATATAATCTTTTATGTATAGATTTAAATACAAAGACACGAGTAAGTACATTGACAACTGGTAAGTACATTGACAAAAGATTTATTTATTATTTCTCCAAACAGAATGCTATACATTTCCATTTGTATATAAATTATGTAAAACCAAAGAACGAGGTCCCGTAATCTACAACTATGATTAGACGTGGGTTAATAAAGGTCAAAACGAACTATTTATGTAAATAGGTGAACATTCAGCAATAAATTACCAGTATTTATATTACCATATCGCATGTCATTGTTTAATAACAAGTAATAGACAAATTAACTTAATATCTTAGGAATTTACGATGGACTTCAGATTAATGTGAGATAGCCCATTTATTTAGGAAAGCTACGATCAATTCGAGCAAAAAAGGAAGTAATGATCTTTGTGAAGACTAAAATTTCGTAAACAGGTTTGCGGGCTACAACTAAAAATTATACTAAATTCGTGAAAAGTGACTTCATTTCCAGATTGGACAGTGTTATTAGTTTTATCATTATTATAATTTTTCATAGTAACAGCAAGGACTTCTTAGATAAAAACGGCAATTAGCTAGTTCTCTAGATTTCAACTGAAAAAATTACTAGCTAGACGTAACTAGGAATCAGTATACCACTGCCTGTAGTCTCGGGAGTGCAGAAGTGCTTTGATTTGAAAAGTACTGCATATACAACGTTAACGTAAGTATATTTGAGCGCCGATCACTTATCATTTTAGTGGTTTATCGGAATTATGCAATAACTTACAAAACATTCATAAAAAAGCGATAACAGCTCGGTCAACGACACACGCTGTCATAAGGTGAATGCTTCACTCTGGGGGTTTAGGGCCACGGTATTTAAATATGCAGTACCGGATGTGATAAGTATTAATACTTACTTACGTTTTATACTATAATTAGTAAATATTCTTCATCATCATTCGTAATTATCAGTCCTTATACTGCTGGGCATGGCCCTCTGTACTATTGAGAGGGTTTAGGCGTTAGTCCACAGACTACACTGCTCTTACTCACTTATTATTACTAAGATTTCTTTAATTTATTCTAAGGTATACAATTTAAAAGTGAACTTTTGCATAGTTATGCATACTCGTAGGTACATTATGGCGTATGAGGGAGTATTCAAGGCACTTATATTTCTCTTAAATTATGCAGTTTCACTTAGGATTTACTTTGTGGGTGCTCCTAATTGAGATAAACTTGAGATCACGAGCTATTTTCAATGATTCTTCCATACATAACACACATTACACTCCCATACAGCCATCGTTTGTTGCATTACCATAAAGTCGTGATCAACAATTTCCATTTAGCATAGCAAGCGAGGGAGGCAGTGCGCAAGTGTAAATGATATTCGGAACAGCTTTATGATCTCATTGCAAGCTGTGGGCGGCGGTGTGAGCAGCGGCGAGAGTGCGCGCTGGCAGTGTGAGTGCGCGCCTTTGCCTGCCGCTGTGCGCATGCGCGACGGACATTTTGCATTTTTGACATTTGTTCATCGTTGGAAATTCGCGCCAAGCTGTATACCATCGAAAGAGTTTTGTTTTGTTTTCTTTTATAAATAGGATTTCGGAAATATTATGTTTTAAGTTTATGTGTGGTTTTATAAGTGTTCAAGGAAAATTATAGTGAATTATTGTTTGTGTTGTGGAAAATGTTGCGGAATATTTCAATGTAATATTTAGTTGCATGTAAGTAAATGCTGGTATGTTTTCTTATTGCTTCAATAAAACAATAACATCTATGAGCCATAACGTTACATTATCTTAACACACTAATACCCTATTCTTTATATGTAAGTTATAAATGTTTTTAAAAAATAAGTTTTTTTTTCTTTAAATACTTTATACATCTTCTTCTTCTTCATCAACCCATATACGCCCACTGCTGAGCACGGGTCTCCTCTACCATTGAGAGGGTTTAGACCATATCCCACCACGCTGGCCTAGTGCGGGTTGGCGGACTACACACCTAAAAAATTCCTAAGAACTCTTACGTGTGCAGGTTTCATCACGATGCTTTCCTTCACCGTTAAAGCAAGTGATAATTCATTGTGAATACACACATAACTTCGAAAAGTCAGAGGTGTGTGCCTGGGGTTCGACCCCGCGACCGTCGAGATTCTCGACCGCGCGCCCAAACCTCGAGGCCATCACTGCTTCTTTATACATGTCACAGTTTTATTTTATCAGTTAACGATTTTATGCGAAAATACACGCCGGCTATGCCACAGTCCGAAATTAGGAATTTTGAGATCAGTTCTATACTACACAGTTGCAGATAAATCAGCGATACATACATTTTAAAAAGATTTAAGCCAACCTTTACGTTTTATCGTGTCGCATTTACAAACGTCCAAACATCTTCTCCTATACAACGTTAGCAAATTAATCATCACAACCCAGCCGAAGGACGATTTCTTCACAAATAGTTATACAGTTACGTTCTATTTGCAATTAATATTTAAGACTTACTTAATATAAAGGCTATTGATAGCTCCGTAGCCCAGTTAGCTGGACACTAGCTTGCGAAACGAGAGGCCGCGGGTTCGATCCTCGTACCGAGACAAATGTTTGCGTGATCCACAAATATTTGTATCGGGTCTGGGTTTTTGTAAGACCGAAAAGTGTCTCGTAGTTTCTGATATATGTATGTGATTGTTGGATGTAATTTATCTCTTAATTTTAAATAAGGATATCATGAAATGACCTGATGGTAACCACGATGCTGTCCTAATAGAGCATCAAATTGCGACAACTCCCATCTCTTGTCACTCAATACTCTCATGTCGGCCTGCGGAGATCCATCTTACGCCGAAACAAGCCAGAACCTTAGGACGAGGCGAACATAAAATGCATCATTAATTCGAACATCTATGACGACGCACCTATGTAACGACATCCAAATCAGTTTTGAAATACATCTAATACAGATAGATACCTAACGTTCGTGTCTTTTATCATCCATAATACAACTTGGAGTACCAAGCAAAACTTGGTTGTCCTAAAAAAAGTTCACCCTAAAGTAGTGAAGGTAGCGTCAAACTTTTTTAAATTAAAATTAAATTGACTGTGCTGCCTTAAGAGCCCGGTATCGATACTTCGGCCTCTGTCCTTCCAACTCGACAAGTAAAAATGGTTTTATTAACTCGTATCCAAAGGCAAGAACTATTCGATCTTGCCACATATCTGATTATTCTCTGAGATTTATGCCGGCTCTAAACACCGCTATTTGCCGAGACTGAAGAATTTAAAATCTTCAATGATAATTGATAAGATATCAGAAAGGGAAGAAAACAATCAATCCATCATAATATAATCTTCAAATATTGTCGGCAGTATCTTAAATGATTCTCATTTAATGCAAACATCAATAGTATGCAATACGAATCAGTTGTACTACGATAGAATATAGAAAAACATTATCTCAGTATATCATCATGGGAACCACGCGTGATGGTTCTATATTTTGAAGTACGGTAAAGTGAACAAGGAGCGTATGGTGTATTTTATCGCGCTCCATTTATTTAAATAAGTAGAATAAACTGATAAACAGTGTACCTACACTGCCTGTATTTATTTTATGTATGTTTTTTATTAGTGTACTGAATGTACTAACAGGTCACTTGGTGGTAAGATATCCTTGAAATTACCACCTAAACACCACAAGCCAACATAGTTTTCATTCATCACCAGTCCCTATACGTCCCACTGCTGGTCATGGGCTGCTTATACAACTGAGAGAGTTAAGCCACCACGATGATTCAATTCTGGTTAGTGGGCTACGTTCTAAAGAAATTGCTAAGAACATTTAAGTGCGCAGGTTTCATACGATGGTTTCCTTCATCGTTAAAGTAAGTAATAATTATTATTTAAGAAGACACACGTAGCTTTTATATGTACGTAAAAAGTATGTGCCTGGGATTGGAACACAATCAAGAAAGACTTATTCTGGCATCTAGCACAGCATAATTACCATATCGGCGGCTTATGGTTAGTAAGGTGGGTTGGAAAAGGGGTGTAGTTTGGTCGGAAATCTAAGATTACCTTTCGCCAGTAAATACAATTAGTCGAGACAGGATAGACAAAACCAAAAATGGCAACATAGTTCAGCTGAGCGTTCGAATTTATTAAAATTTATTAATCGAGGCGTCAATGCCTAAACTTATTCTCGAGATGAGCTCTTTTGACGGACACGAAGCTATACGCCTTTGGGAAACACTTTTCCCTTCTAAGTCGGCTCGTACGACGCACAGGGGTTGTCATGCCGGAATTCAACAATAATTAAATATCCACAGTGAACTTGTTTTACAATTATCGTTCCTAATAATTACGAAGGATCGTGAATAAAACATATACCATTGTCTTAGATTATCTCATCAACACATCAACATCTAGGAAATATGTGAAGTATAGACATATCAATCTTCTGTCAAGACCGACTTAATTATGCTGGAGTAACAACATACATGCTTGTTTGAGTCTCTGAATAAGATACGAGTAATGACAGTGCATCCATCCCTCGTTATGTCAGTTTAATTTTTAATGTTTTATTTTAAATACCGTCTTATTAGATATAACCTTACTTATTGCAGTACACAAAATTCAAACTTATGCCGAGCCAAGAATATACCTTAATGGTATGTTTACTCTATGATTTTAACAGGACAAGGCGAAAACCTACACGCAGTAGAATTACAATAATTCATACATACACACTAATACATAATTTCACAACCGAATTTTGAAAGTACCGCCCACATGTAAGTAAAAACAGTGACATTATTTAGACTGCTCAACTTACCTTCTCTTAATTGACAAAGGCATGTTATACTTAAACACTGATATTCCTGAGGAAGGTTGGCATCAGGCAGGCGGCCGGCTGTAAAACACAAGCCAAAACCTGTATGCAGCATGGAATGGGCTACGAAGAAGACGGACGAAAGGCGACTGCATGCAGCAGAAATGCGAATGTTGCGATGGATGTGTGGGGTGACACGAATGGACAGAGTGAGGAATGACTATTTTAGAGGAAGTTTGAAAGTAGCTCCGGTGATAGATAAGTTGAAAGGAAACCGTCTGTCGTGGTATGGTCATATTATGAGGAGGGATGAAACGTATGTTGGAAAAAAAGTGATGAGTATGAGTGTCGAAGGATGGGCTAGCAGAGGAAGGCCAAAGAAAAGATGGATGGAATGCGTGAGAGGTGATATGAAAGAGAAAGCGGTGACTGAAGACATGACGGCTGACAGAGATATTTGGAAGGAAAAAACATGCTGCGCCGACCCGATGTTATACTTAATATCACCTGTGATTAGTATTCAATGCTTGTTCTAAATCGAGACTTAAATGGTTCATAAGAATCTTGGTGAGTGCAGTGGTGTGGTGGTAGAGTCTTACCTAAAGCGACGTAAGTGTAAATGCCAACTTCAGCGCTCTCTAAATTAAGTTGATGGAGTAGGGAATAATATTCGCCCATAGGTTAGGGGCGTAATATTTCAGCAACAGATTTTCTTGCTTGTTTTAAAAGAAACTTAAAGAGTGCTTCGGATTCGCTGAGCGTATTATCGGGGTGGGTACTTAGTTAGCGATTACAAAGGCCGGAAACACTTCTGTACATATTCCAGTTACCGTCTTCGAATTGGGTGATTATTGTACAAAAAATGTACAATACGATGTCTAAAACAGATGGCGTAAAACAATGATCTTGGTTGAAGATTCAATTAAAAAGGATAGATTGTACCACAGAAACATCATCTTCAATTGAATACGAATCTTTAAAATAAATCTCTTGAAAATATAATGATGTTATACATCTCATGCTCAAGAAATAGGCCATAGTTGTCAAGTCCTTACTTAAGCGGACACACATCGCCTTACTAGACGCCAACCTACGTAAACAAACTAAGTAACAGCCAAAGCAGGCGGTAATGGTATAAATGTGCCAACATAATATTTGCATGCCGCCGTCCGCTGTCCGCAGTCGTACCAACATGGAAATATTGGAAATCCTTGAAGTGCAATAATCATAAAGACAGATATGACGAGAATTAATTTTGCATTAGCATAACTTGCATGCTTTACTTGATCATGTATATTGTGCTTGAGCAGCTTGAAAGCGTGGGAGCCAGCTCTGAATTATTAAGAATCGAGTGAGGGATAACTCATTCGGAAGCTGTGTGGATGGTTTGAATCTAAATAAACATTCATGATTTTCGTAACTAATTATATGACACTCACTAAACGTATAAGGAGAATAGCGTGAGAAACCTTTAATGATTTAGATCGTTCCCATTCATCCATTCATTCTTGCGATTATGGTTCGATATGAGAGTCGAAAAAACTAATGTTTTTTCTATTTAAAATATCCCAGTTGCAGCATCAAGTTACAATGTCGGTCTGATTAATAGCCAAAAGCTAACTCTTAGGTTTATTTCCTATTGTAATAATAACCTTCTTACAATTCGGGGAGACAGTCTCAAATGCATTAGCGCCATAGTTATTTTGACAAAGAATCTTTATTGTACTAACATTTGTGTGAGGGAATAGAAAGTATGTGCAGTCGCGAACCTCGAAAAGACCGATGGTGTGGTCCTAAAGTTTAGCTGTCCCGCCCAAATTCCAATAAAATTTATGGCTCACTTAACAAATCTTTTACAGAATGGACTGTGAGAGAAGTAAAAACATTCGATCTTCGATGACAATGGCATAATCACTATTGAAGAGTTTGATGACACAGTGCAAGCGATTTGGACGCTGCGTGAATTCTCTCCTGGGTTTAAGTAAGTTCTTTTTCCTTAATACCTCTACAACTTATCTAAACTGAAATGATACGATAACGTTGGTAACTAAACTCCCCAGCAAAAATGATCTTAAAAATAGCTTTCGAGTCTACATATAAAGACCGTCTTTAGCTCGACTAATATTTATCGGGATTTATGTATTTGGTTATATGCACAATTTGTGATTGAAAACGTTTCATTAAATATACATATATGTTCATAGTCGTCGAATGATTTATTAGTGTAGGTTAAAAAGGTTGACTTTAGAAAACAGAATCTCATTTATATGGCACTATTTTCAAAAGTATTTCAAGTCTACTAAATTGCGTTAGGTTTAAAATTATGGAATTGTTTCTCTCTGAGTGTACGTAAATTATAAATAATAGAATACGTAATTAAGTTAAAAAGATTTTATACGCCCATTTAGGCTTTATGCGTCGAGTGAATTAGTAATGCAGTTCGTTCAACATTATTGGTGAGCAGAATTCGAATCCACGCCTCCGTGTTTATAAGGAAATACCTTATTTATGTCAATGTCAGCCGGCGTGCATCTCTATTAGGAATATTAATAAAATAAACAATAGACTAAATATGTTATTGGCATGAGATATAAAGTAAATAATTAATAATATAGTCTGGCCAATCGTTTTGGATATTAATGTTCTGCAGTTAACGTAATGAAATTGTGATGATTAACAAGGCACAGTTACGTGGGTCCATGTATAAACTGGAGCAATTTATTTAAACATTATTAATTGAAACTTAATTAGTTATGTACTTATATAAAAAGTAGTAAGTTCAATGCTCGAGTTAGCAAAATATTTTTCGTGCGATAGTTAGGAGTCTGAAATTGCACCGCCATACGGCAAAAGGCTAAAAAAACACTAAGAAAAATATAGGTAGTAAATTTTGCGAAATCCTACGTTAAAAAAGGGTCAACTAGTAGATACATAATATTATCGTTCTGAAATTTTTAAAGACCAAGATAGATTTCACGCTCTGTAAGGGATGAAATAGTGAATCGCGTGTAAAAGCGAAGTCAGTTTCACAATCCTGTTTATCACTTTAACGTTCGCAACTGGAAACAGGATGTTCAAAATCAAATATATTAGTAACAAGGAACGCAGTATTTAAGCATAAAATCACAAAACATTCCAAAAATCGATTCCCAAACACAGTACCCAACCCACATATGATCCACGATTTCAACACTTAATAAAACGTAATCAACGCCGATCGATATTAATATCGCATTAGCCGATCAATATGTCATGCTGTGTTTTTTTTATAATTGATACGTTCCGAGAAGGATCGTGTACAGTGAATCATATAGTGGGTGCACAGGCGACCGACCCACGCCGCATACATTACCGCTATGGAGATAATCCACCACATTAGTCTTACTGCGGTACTGTTCCGCACGCCTATTTCATTATCTTTTAATCTATTAAGCTGCGTATTTTCTTTGTCATTGTTTATGAGTCCGTGTGATTTATGGCATAACTGTGGAAGGAGGTTTATTATATCATGAATCATTCATAATGTATGGGTTTAGTTTGTAGATTTCATTTTTCTTTATGCTTTGTAAAATAGTGCCTTTTACGATTATCACGTTTACTAAGATGTAAGTAGTTTAATCGCACGTAAGAAAAAGGCTAAACATTACCGACTTTTTGGCAGTAATACATAGTTAAAATCTTTATGAACTCTAGCAATGAAATATTACATAAAAGAAAGAAAGCTTCTCCTTTATGTCTGCATTTACCTAATATTATCTAGTCTATTGGTATCAAATCTTCACACCGTGTATTTAAAAATATGTTTTACTTAGTTGTACTGAGATGAAATATGACGTAGAGGCGGCTGTGGGAGGCTCGCAAGGCGATACGTACTACACGCTCGAATTGTGAATGCTATGGGACATAGGCGCTTCCACCATTAAGTATCACAATGGTGACAACCATCTGGACAATAGCCAAGCACACAGTATAACAGGATCCAATTGAAATTAGAAATATTAACCGATTCTTTAATGGCAACCATTTCGTACTTATCGAAAATACTTAATTATATATTTTTTCCAAATAGTTGGGATAATCGAAAAATGATCTATTAACACCAAAGAAACAGGTCGGGTCAAAGTGACCAGCGTAAAAGCAATATGTCAATAGAAGGATATTTAGGGCTTTGATACATATTCGACAGGAGTGGTTTCACAGAGATGCCCAATCAATCTGAATTAATTTTGCTTATGTCCTTGGCTGCGCAATATTTTCGGAGACCAATTTGGTTGTAATAGCTTGTATATTCTGCCTGGATAGCGACTGAGTAGAAAATCTGTAATAACGGCTTAGGTTTACCATAAGACATCAGTATCTAATAATTTATTATTGAACTAGGATAAGCCACCACTTTATAATAATTTCGGGGCCAGAGGCGTGTCCGTCGACTTATGCGTACGGATTCAACCGCTCTTATTTTCTTAGGAATTTTGCGGTTTAGATTTTAAATTATACGTTAGTGGTTTTAATTTTGAGAACGCATCTTTAAATCCATTAGGCGTAGTCAAAGATGGAACTTGTAAAAAATTTCCACATAAAATACTTCCTTATATTCTAATGAGACAGTCATGTTTATTTGCGTTGTGTCCATCATTCCCGTTTTCTCGTAAGTGACATCTTTATTTTGTGGGCATTACGATGGGCAATGTTTACGTCACAATTTGATGACACAAGCGCGAACTGCATAATCTGTGCTCATTGCACCGTGACGTCATCGCATCCTGATGCACAAACTATTTACAAGCTAGGTTGATGATTTCGTACAGATGATATAGGGCCATCAAATATGAAAGTGTGTCACTAAATGTATGTGACTCAATGTAATGCGATAAAGATATTTGTGAACCCACAGCATTGTATAAAGGATACGAGTTGTCTAGTAATTTAGGGCATGTATAAGACTATACAAAAATCTAGCTCCGTAATTTTAAATAAGGGATGCTTTTCTTGTGATTATATTTATCAAGAGTCGACACAAACACGCCGGGCCTATCGAACAGCTACTGGTCGCGACATTCTTGCGTGACTTTATTTTGAGGGCTTTCAATCTTCCGAACGGAGGTGTTAGCTAGGTGTATACAAACTATTTTATCAATACATACATACATACTTACATAACCTCACCCCTGTAGTTCCCGAAGGGTTAGGTACAGGTATAATAGTGTAGTATCAATTCCACGTAACCGGGGGCGAAGCTATTGCCGTATTTTGGACATAGCTCCCGATTCTACTACTGAGAATTTCCTAAAGGAAAAACCCAATAACGTATTGGACCCGGGCCCTCTAGATCGCACGGCGCATACTTGATTCACGAGACTATAAGGCAGTCGTAATAATAAATACTCAAGTAATTAATTATGCAACTGGACTGTTATTACTAGCTATGTAAATATTCTCGTGTCAACTATGCAAATTGAAAATGTTATCACGACGGTAGAGCTCGTAAAGGTGCACTAAGTAGAAATCAAAAGCAACTTAATCACGGATTTGCAAAGTAAAGCTTTCAATTAAATATTGAAGAAATAAAATTCTTTCGCATGATAGTTATAGGGCCATGCTTTAGTCAAATAGATTGTGGTAAGAATTGTCTGTATCGGGGGATTCATGTGTTTAATCACTAAACGCCCATTACACTGGAAGAAAGACGATCATGGTTGCCCGGAATTCGAACCTATGACTACCTAAGACGTAAAACCACGCCATTATGTTTAGTTTGATAACAAACAAGTCGAGACGTTTGTAGTGTCAGTCAAAATCGTGGCAATTTGTTGACATAAAAGGAATCATTTAATATTGAAAACTTTAAAACTGTTATTAACATTGATTTTAAAGGAGGAAGTAAAGCGAATGAGTGAAATGTATACGATTGCGATGCCGTATATGAGGATTGATTGCGGCAGGTCAGTGCCACGTTGCAACTTGCATTTTATATTTCCCGAAAGCCGGTAATGAGTAACCGATGGCCGAAGATGGCGGCGCGTCACCATCCAACATGGCGGCGCGACCATAAACCATAATCGGTGAGACAATGCAATATACGGACACTAACTATAGGCTTATTACGATTATAAGGAAATAACGACGAGGCCGCTGGGCCCCGTTTCGGACGGACAACTAAAACTTATTTATATTTATTGGACACTGTTTTTGGGCAGAATGCCGTATGATCAGCCTTCTCCATCGGACCTTAACGCTAATATGGAGTTTATCATCGTTCGCGATGTCGATACACATAATTGTAATATGAATAAATGTTGAACGCTTAAACAAACGTAATAATGTTTGGAAAGTTATTGTGGGAAATTACGCGGTCGTGCGGTGTGGGCGTGCTGGCCGCTGTAAAATGTTCCTCCACATATCTCTTACGACTTAACCGCGGTGCAAATTTTGTCCCGACAAGGTCTTGTTCGTTGGGGAGGCTGGGCGGTGGAACGCAACTGGCTCAAGTTTACATCGAGGCCGAACAACGAAATAAATGAGGAATAAAATATCTTGTCACCTGTCATGGCCTTTTTATATTCAAATCAAATATGGACATCGAAGTAAACGTATTTGTCCCTTAATATCGCGCTCGCCAATATAGCGATGTTTATTTGTTGATAATTTGTATGCGGACACAAAAGGCGGGCAAGTACACCGGCTGGATGGGCCTTCATTTTTGATTTTTAATAAAACTAAAGGCGCCTAAAAAGCTACTATATTCTTTTATTTTTGGCACCTAGTAAGTGACGTTGTTGAATTCGCCGATTTTAATTATATTATAGATAGCATACATTTCAGTGCAATCTCACCGCATTATCACGTGTTTATGTAATTCTATTACTACAACGTTTAAGAATCAGATAACAAGATTGGTCAAGATTATTTTGTGGATCACTATGACTCGTTTCATATACACTGCATATAAATGCTACAACCATTTAATATTAATCTACTGTCAGTACCATCAGGTACTACGTACTCCTGAATTCTTCACTTTACTCTAAACTCGAATTCTGCTACGATATTTCACCACAAAAACACAGAACCTTGTACACCGTTGTCTCTATTTAGTAAATAGTTTTGAAATATAATGTTAGAAGTGCGCACAATTTGTTATACTTAGTAGTCACGTAGGCATCATCATTAGTCGAGATGGCACGCAGCATCCATACGGAGATCCCACGCCACGCTACCGCAAAAACTGTTGCCCTTGTATGGCCGTTATTATTATAACGTAATAATGTGATTGTGTACTACTGAGTGGGTTAAGTATTAGTTTTTGCGCCCAGGGCTGCCCACGGCTGTGGAAATTGGGCGATGTGAGAACCATTTTCCCTTTGGCCATATGGTATCAAGTTCTGATGAAGAGACTAGTTGAAACGTGAAACGGCTTTTTAATCACACTTATAAATGATGGCATAATCTAAATATATTCGAAAAAAATTACAAAGGTTTATATGACACAAATTTAGTATCGGCTATTTCTTAGATTTGCGGCTTGAAGCGGCAAGTACTGTCATGAGATTTTAAAGGACGACATCATAGCACCTAAGAATTCTCCAAGAATTCTTTATGTATCTAAAATACTTAAACTAGCCATGGTCTCCTGTGGTTAACTAAGGTCTTATTATATATCAAATGTGACGTATGTAGGCTGGTATTAAATATTACATTATTTATTACAATGCCCTAAAAAGTTATTGTCCCAAATCTATAAACATCTCAATATGAAATCATTGTCCATAAACTGTTGTTTGAGGAATGGAAATAGCGTACCAACGCGGCGAGGTCGGCTTCTAAGTATATTGTTACAACCGCGTGTCATCATGTGAATACGTCATCATTTACCATCGGTGTAAACGTTTATTTTGGTCAAACAAAATGTACAATTTTATATTTTGACTATAAATTGTAAAAAATCTATCTTTTCTCTGCGGCCAATGTCATCATTCTCCTGCCCTGATCCCAATTCTTGTTTGGGGTCGGCGCAGCATATTTTGTCCTTCTTTCCTGTGTGAAAGGACAAAACATGCTGCATAAGAGTTTTGGCAGATGTTTTACGGCCGGCCGCCTGCCTGACGCCAACCCTCCTTGGGACTTTCTATGTTTTAAAGGAAATGGTGTGGGTATAGCGGGTGTTTGGGTACAGGATATTCTCTGCGGCCAATGTGTGGACATTAAATTAGGTCAAATAAGAATTGAAAAAATTGTCGGTAATAAAGAACAGAGGATGTAAATGTCCTTCGATTTTTGATAATCTGAACTTTGGAACTTTCTCTTTTTCGGAATAAATAGTATCACGTGTAGAAGTCCAGATGTTAAAATATCTATTGCCTAAACATGGTTGTTAATACTGTTGCAATTTACCAATTTTAGAAATAACATCAACCTTTTATTCAACTTCGTCGTTTCGATATAAAATGAGTAAGTGCACCGTGGAATTGACAAGTCCGGTTGCGGTTCGATCCACTGTTCAAACTATCACATAGAACTTTCCGTCACGAAATTCTCGGTATTGTTAGGGAGTTTGAAAGGTCTCCGATAAGGAAATGGGATCACCGTCTACTAAATATACGAGTGTATAGAAACAAGCAAAACGCAAGAATAAATTGCTTTTCTCGGTTTTCGGGAATACAGTCATAAGAAAGTTTATTATACTTTTTCATTTTTGTATAATATTCTGTATACTAGTCATGTTAATGGGTAATGTAAAAATCTCTTCTGTTGTGCAACATTACAATCTCAGATACGTATAATTTTCTTAATTAAATACGGAAGAACAGTAACAGCTATGAAAGGTATATCACATGGCAGTAATAAAATGAATTGCCGCATTTATCTCTATTTTCGTCAGCGGGCTAAGAGTCAATATCATCTGAACGAGACGTGACGCGATAACAAACAGAATCATTCTAGGAAGGCGGTTGATATTTTTAATTTAGCTGTACGTGGGGCTATGAAAAAGTTCCTTATTAACGACACATTATGAGTAGTGGCATACTTTAGATTGTCGTCAAACACAATTTATTCATATATACTATATAGGGAGAAGATATAGTTATTGGCAGCCCCGTAGTTTCGCGGCACAATTACCTGCGATCTAGGGGTTCTATGAGGTCTAATATTGATTACGATTATCCTTTAGGAACAGAGAACTTTAACATCAACATGCTTTTCATGAAGGTTTCCTTTTTTCCTATTTTTGTATATTTTGCTCTAGATATACCGAATCCTTTTGCTTCCCTTCTAGGCGTACCTGTGAAGGGTTTACTATTTTTTGATGTTAACCTCTAATACATAGATGTATTTTTTATGTTAAAACTAACAAGAATTCCTAAACAGTTTTTTCTCCCGTTATGGACTTAGCACATATTCGCCATTCAATCCTGCTTGCTCAATGTCGAGCAGTTACAATTGTGACGAGAGCGCGGGGGAGCGGGTTCGAGGACCGGACACATCACTGCATACCAGTTCATGTACCAGGGGCGGCGTGGGCGAATTTCTGACACAATCCATCAATAAGTGCACGCTATATTTGGACACGGATCATTTTTCAATTGAGCATTGTTCCGCGACATAAATTACTTCGATTGAATTAACGATAATTTGTGATCAAAGATTGATAGTATCCATTGATTTTTTTAGCCTAATTTGTTCACTATAACTGTACATAATGAAAAGAAATACCTATAACTTGAATGATCGGGAATTAATTTATTATGTTTATGTGCATGGTCTGCCGCGATTTCGAAGTCTGTTGTCCACTGTAAGTTATCGAAACTATTCGTATATTCAAATTATAAAGTGGACTAAGGCCTGAACCCTCGTGGCGCAGGAGGCCTGTGCCCAACAGTGGACGTATATGGGCTGATGATGATCTTGAAAATAATTCTCAAAGTTTTTCGCAATCGTCAAAGACCAGCCTGAATATATCAGCAAGTACTATAAAAATGCAGCTATGGACCAGTAAATCAAAATAATATACAAATAACTATAGTTATTACGTCTGCCATGTCAGGTCGTGTGTTGTTAATGCAAGCAAATTGATGTACACTAATTGCCATGTAGTAAATCATCTTTATTTGACATAATGTTATAGCCAATAAATGTTTACGTTATATAAGGCAATACCAGTTATATTAATTAACACATTCAACTTTACATTTTTAATATACGTTTACATACTTTATCAGGTTATTACGCAAAAGGGGTAGGCAGTTGTCCTTAAGTTTGCTGTCTTTTTATCACACTTCCATACTCTATGCTTGTTTTTAAAATTTGATGATGATGATTGAAAATTTAATTACCCAGCCTGACTCGAGAATCAAACCTAGAACGGCCTCACAACTTATAGTTATGCCGCTGGGCACACAAAGTAGTAAAGTCGACAATACGATTTCCTCGCTCAACGACTATCAACAAGTAATTGAGCAATCATAATTATCCTACTGTATGATTGTTTGATTGGTTTGTCGACGACACACCGGAGTATGTAAATGGGCCTCGGATAATGGTTACTGTGCGGGGGAGTGGATTATCGACGCCTCTGTGTCGTACAGAAACATATTCCTTCTTCACTATTATGTAGATAAATTTACAAATAGCTACGATGGATCGCAGGATCAGTGCTTGATCAGCATATTATGCCATTAAGATTAGGTACTGTATACACGTATAAGAAATCTTGCTATATCTCGTGGCGTCCGCGACACAGTATGTCTTGTGGGATTTAAAAGACCCGATTCGATTCCTGTGTCGGGCAAAGTGTTGGTTTTCTATTAACTAAAATAATTAGGTACTTTATTTCAAGTGCATTAAATTGACATCAGAGAAGGCAAAACGTTCGGTCAGATTTTTAACTACATGCTGACAGACAAATCTACTGTGGACACCAAACACTAGAAAATACATTTCGATATAACAAACAAATAAAAAATAAATTACTATTTGTCTCCGTGTAGAGACGGAACCGTGACTTCGTGTTTTACAAGCATCAACTTGTCTCTTATCAATCCGACCAACTGTACTCAGTGCCCGAGGTATTTATTGATATAAAATTAATACATCGCTATAATTATTGGTGCAAGCACCCAAACGCCTAAGCGAGTCTGCCTACAGGCGCATTTGGGTCACCGTGTGCCGTGGGCGGCCGACCAGCTGCCATAATACGTGTTCATTTAATACCAAGCACAATTGACGCTAGCCTGAGTGCAAACGGTGTGAAACCTAATGGAACATTCTACCAGTCGCCGCCTGCAATAATAGACTGGTTGCACTGGCCCTTTGTATTGGCATATCATTGATATTTATGGAAGAATTATTGATAACCTAATAGGTACTGGACAACGTGTTCAACAATAAGATAATTACACGCCTTTATTGCCTCTGTAGTGGTTTGCGAGATACATAATTTAGGGATTAAGGAATATATTATTTAATTATATTGAAATTGTATAATTAGACCCGCGGAATTGTATTAACAACCTAAGCAAATGTTTAGCGCCCACAGGAAAAATTGTTTGGTTGTGGGATCAAACCCGCGGCTCCTCGTTTCACACGCTGGTATCTATGCTATCGCGCCATAGAGGCTTAATAAAAATAGAAAACACACGGATGGCGACAAATATATGACTCATTTAAATGACTCGTTTAAAGGAAATTCACGTTGGATCAAAGTTCATATAAACATGAACATGTTGAAACCGTGAAATACATTTTTATTGCGCATATTTTCCGACTAAATGACAGTGAATTTTAAACGAAAGAAGCTCATCGTTTGCATTTGTTACTTTTATATTAGTACGAGTATTACCAGCGCAACTAACATTGCACGATGTGAAGTTGTAAAATTACATTTAGATGTCGCCTTTCTAGTAAGTCGATAATATTTTTATAATTTCCTCCTGTTATTGTTATTCAAATATATTTTCAGACTCAATTATCATCAAGTTCACAAAGAAAATTTCTTTATGAGGAAAACACATCAATGCGTTGTCCAAGACAAAAATTGAGCCCATTATCTCTCGATCGAGATCTGATTACTAGTTTAAACAAAAAACGAAATGCATTAACAAGCTAATTAATATCGATTGAAAAATCTCAATGATTCCATCTGTATGTATAAAATGGTCGTTAAGTAACGCAATTCCATTTACGGGCGTCTATCAATAAATACCTTACACGTCGTCATGCGACATAAACACTATCTATCCATGTTACCACTAATTGGTTCATTAACATTCGGATTTATGATGGCAGATTAGCCGTTTTATTGGATGTAGCTATTGTGTCAACTGTGGTAGTAGTGTAGGGTGCAAGGGGCAGGCGCGGCGGGCGGCGCGCGGGCCTGCAGCGCCGCTCCACCGCCGTGCGCACTGAAGTTATGTGAACGAGATAAAACTAGGACGCACACGTAAACGCCGCATCGTCGTGTTACATCGGATTCGCGCTGTAACGTACAGTCGCAGACGGAAATACTCTTAACTCGACTGCACCTTGCGAAACATCGCTCGCCATAATGACGGAAGCCGCGTCCAGCAATACCCCAATGTTATCGTAAACTCATTAGTCACAAATGGGTCGAGTTGTTTGTTGGCATGGATGGTTTTATTTGTATGTCGTTTTCCGCGAATACCATATATGGTGTGGTTTCGCTCGGGCAGGTAATGCATCCCGATCGCTGCGCGGCGCAACGGAAGCGGCCGAAATAGCGGGCGGCGCGCGCACCGAGCGGCGGCCCGAGCGCTGCGCCCGCCCGAAACTAAATACCCAAAAGCGTTTGTGATCGCGCGAGCGGTTGCCAAATATGGCACGAATCTCGGGTTTCGCGAGGCGCGTGCGGCGCGGCGCTGGCACACCACCAGCCACTGCAAAAACGCCCTCTGTTCCCGACTAAAAACACGTAAAAAACGTTTTTATTTCTGTAGCGAGCGGCCTCTAAATTTAGGCCGTATGGAAACGGAAAGTGATGCGAGCGATTTTGGTCGGGGCCGCGTTGTCTGTATTTAGATTAGAGCGGGCTAGGCGGGCGCGCGAGGCCCTGGCCGGCCCTGCGGCCGCCCCGGTGCAGCGCGCGCGCACCTTATCAATGAGTCGGAGCGCCGGCCGCGTGCAGCGCCGCCGCCTGCGTCTCGCTCGTCCCGCCCGTGTCGCCCGTGCCGCCCGTGCCGCCCGTGCCGCCGCCACACCGGACTTGGATGTCACACATGCTGCCCGAGGGCGGAGGTGATTATTTACGTTTTTGTCTCGTCCTTCGATTGTGGAGAATTTCGCGCGGGTGGAACCCACCGCGCCGGTCGGGTGTGCGTTAATTAATTTAATCGAGTTCGCGTTTGTAAACAAACATCGTGATTGCGCCTCCACATGGAAATGATACTAGTGAAGTGATTATCGTTGACTCGTTTGGAATATTTCGTGTTTTGAATGGTTGTTTGTGGTGAATTATTGGTGAGATGTCAATTAATCTATGTAGGGCGTGCGATAGTGTGGGGTCGCGGGGCGCGGAGGCTCACTGGTACCGTTATCAGTGGCACTCCACATTATCAGCATGCGGATGTTTTCATCGAGTTGTGTTACCGTGTCAATTGTCACATACAGATTGTTTATTGAACACAACACGTGCATGAATTGTATCCGTTAGTTTCACACATCAGTTTATGGTTAATTTATTTCCAGTTATAGCAGAACTTATAATAGATTTAAAAGGATAACAAAATAATCACTACAAAAAAGAGTGTGAAAAATTGTCCCTATATTTAAACAGATATTTTTACTTAACGATTTTTTACTTACGAATAAATAAAAAAAAATTCTCCTTTTATATATTTTAGGAACGAATTAACAATAGCATGACATAATCATCGTGATTGGTTTTATACCCAACTAACTATTGCTTTATAATTTTTTCACATAAATGGTTAAGCGTTACAAAACGTCCCAAGCATAGAATTCATATGTTTTTCTATAATTACCAATTCATAGCAAACTTTCTTCGACCACCGCGCGTTGTAAAACAAATGAATACACATTGACAGCGCATTGCAAATGAGACGAGATGTTGACACAAAAATGTGTGTCATGTGTGCATTACTGATCATCGAGTTAGACTTGTTTTGGGAGAGCCGAGCTATTCTGTTGTGCTCCTCTGGGCCATACAAGGCAAGTGTCAAATAGTCTCCGCGGTGGCCACACACAGCATAATACAAACAGTGCCGAGGCGCTTTCTGTTATCACTAAACCACTTTTGGTAGTGCCAGTGTGAATTTTGCCAATGTATATTTCATCGATTTCTCGAAAATGATTTTCTAATTCTCAACATGGTTGGACAAATAGCATCTGAATGTTTGCGATATTGATAAGGGGGTCAGAATTGTTTGCGGTGGATGAACGAATTCGCTTTGGTATCGGTAAATCGTTTTCGAAATACCTATATGTGTGATTATTTTTGTTTGCTCAATAATTAGCCGAGCATCGATATGTGATGACCATATTGTTACATACTTAATTAGATATTAGTTTTTGTAAAACAAATCTGAATTAAACAATATCCTAGTTGAAATTCCGTAACTTAATATTTCCAAAAAAATAGTTCCATATATGGACTAATATTTCAGTACAATCAAAACTATGTGGCTCAGCAATATAACGTCAGTTTACAATAAACTCGACATGCCATGTCCAAAAACGATATCGATAACAAAGCTTGTTTTGTTTAGCAACACGAGAGCGCCTACCGCGGAATCTCCTACGCTCATCTGTATGAATCATGAGCGAACATAACTCTGTTCGGCGTACACCATACATGGAAGCTATTAGCATTCCCTTTATGCCGATCGTTCATATTAAATTAATTGCCGCGGCCTGAGCAGTGATTTCGCTTCTGATTTTGGGTTATTGCCTACATAACGACGTGTGTAGCCGATGTTTGTTCTTAGAAAGGCAATTTAAGTGCTAAGATAGCCCCGTTCGGGAATGTACTTGGACGATAAATAATGTTACGCGATTGCGGAATAAGGATATTTTCGCGCGTGTTACAAAAATATTTGATTTATGTTCTAGATCTATATGTCTTTTTGAGTAATATTACCTTTCCGAAACGATTATGGAACCCCTTTTCACATTTATGGGTACATAAAGAAACCAGCAACTAGACACACAATGCTATTTATATAGGAAAAAATATCCGATAGCGAGAATTTATTAAAAGAGATTAAAATATGTGTTTTAAGGTTTCAATTTCCACGCAACGCATTTAAATTTTTTATTCTGAAAATGTGTATGAGTCGTCTTTAAAACATGTGCTCCTAACATTAATTTTATATGTTCATTTCATATACGTTTAGTATGATATCTACATACGTGTTTACTTTGTGCGTGCTTCTTGTTTCCCAATCTCGGCCGCCACTGTGCCTATTGCCTTGTCGACTCAAATATTTAACCTTTTGGAGTATCTGCGCGTTATTCAGTGCTTTCAAATGCCATTCCTAGGCTATAAGATGATGACCTTGGTTCTCTTGAATCACTGGAAAATGAGAAGTTTCTTAATTAAATGTTCTGAAAGGGTATTTAATTTTCGATTTTCGTGCAGAATTAAAAATTTAACTCAAATTGCCATTTATGAATTCTGTTAAGATAAGACTGCCGCCAAAATTTGATGCTTCTTTTTAATGCCATCTACAGTGTATCAAAATTATTATATGTCTTAACCCATTAGGTACCAACTTTTTTCTGTATTGTTTGACATATTTTTCAAAGAGTATATATAATAAGGAGCACATAAAAAAAATATAAAAAACAATAACAAAATAAATTTTTAGTCCATCAGTCCAATGTTCCCATTTGGGAACATATTTAAATAAAGAAATTCAATAAGTACTGCCATCCATTGAATCAAATTACTAGTTACAAGCTATTATTTAGATACTATTTGATATTATTTTACAATAATTATAAAATACTTACTTCGAATTACAGAATAATCAAAATGGAAACAATTGAAAATTTCGAAACTCGTAAAAACTACGTTCTTTGATCAACAACACATAAATGACAATAATTTCAAGTGAATAATTGGCTTGATATTTAGCACCACACAGTGTAGAAACTAATGACATGAATAATTTTTAAAACATTGCAGGTAGTTATGAATGAATCGACAAAAAGTGAGATGTCCCAAATGGGAACATTGGTACCTAATGGGTTAAAATGTTCAACATTTTTTTCGTACTAAACTAAGATAGTCTGATAAATAAATTAATAGTAATTCTGTCTGGCCATGTGGGATCCATGCGTGTTGCAAACAGTTATACTACAGTAGGTACGTAACGTTATTCATAGTAAACATTTCACTACGCGAAGGTAAAATTAGATCGGTCACACGCAGATGTCGGATATAGCTTCGTGATCGCTGAAACTGTACGAATTAACACATAGCCTTGTTTTTACACACGACACTATTAAAATAATATACATAAATAATTACTTCCCATAATGTACCGTGGAGGAAAGCTGTAGATTTTACAAGATATTTTTTAAATCATTAGGAAATACACGGCGCCAGTGACGTAAGAAGTGCGTAAAGAGTTGTTATCGGTTGAAAAACCCTCGCAGCCAATCGTCAACGTATTTTTGGCAGCTCTCAACATGCCTTTATTGCTTTTATGTAAGGCTGAAATTTGTACAACACGCATGAGGTCACTTCTGTCTCTTTCGCGCCAAATTACCTTGAAGCTTTCGAGAAAATTTCTTAAAAAAAAATCTGTATTTGTATTTAAAAGTAAGCGACATATATTTAAAATATTTCAAACATTAATAGCCAAATTGTCGTACTATATACAGAGAGGAAAGTCGTTGACATAGACACGGTTCTCGTCCCGGTGTGCCACTAATCTATAAAAGTATGAAGGAAATTCATCCACAAGCCATATGAAATGTACGAAGTCGGCTGCCGTTTACCCATTAGCCTAATTTTAATAAGCACGGTGACGCGACGGCGCACCGACCGCCGCTGGCTCGAAGCCAGACGCACATGTAACTCTACGTAATACTATTCTTGTTGATTTTTTACTCATTCCATTTGTATTGCGGCTGTATCACGCATTAGGCCAGGTATATGGACTTCCTTATTCAAAGATTTTAGCATAGATTGGTCTTTATAATTCATCTGCTTTGCCAGTAAATACAGTTTGTATCCAGAGAGACATATCTTGAAAATGAAATGTAAATGAAAATTTTATATAGTTCATTTTGATGATGTTTTAAATAATGAGAAAATAAACTTGCATTCGCGGGTTGCATTGCATTACGGTCGCGGGTTCGAACCCCAACCACACACCTCTGACTTTTCGAAGTTATGTGTGTATTTACATTGAATTATCACTTGCTTTAACGGTGAAGGAAAACATCGTGATGAAACCTGCACACCTAAGAGTTCTTAGAAATTTCTTAGGTGTGTAGTCTGCCAACCCGCACTAGGCCAGCGTGGCGGACTACGGCCTAAAACCCTCTCAATGGTAGAGGAGACCCGTGCTCAGCAGTGGTCGTATATGGGTTGATGAAGAAGAAGAAGAAACTTGCATTACCGAATTTTTAATCGCTTCTATAATCGACAGTAATGAGTTCAGTGATAGCGGATGGCAGAGCTCTTTATAGGCTTTGCGATAGATAGTCCTAAAACTGAAATCCAAATATTGATGCGTCTTACTAATACTAGGAACACGTTATCATTTGTTTGAATTAATTATATTAGCCTAATAATGATTAGCCACCATTAAGTTTTTACTTTTGTACAAAATGAAATAAAAAATTTAATCATGTTTGCTAATATAATGACATGAAAAATTAACTCTGATTTTCCCGAAAAAGACAATTTTAATCATTACGAAAATGTTTTTTTTACGACATTGAAAAGCAACATAAAGCTAGGCAAATAGTGATTAAAATCTTCTGTCTGGTAATCTTTAACATTCCATGACTATATACACAAACACTAAAACCTGCAGACGAAATGGAAAGTGTGTCTGTTTGCCAAAGTGTAATGTCTGGATTATATCGAATTAACACGAGCAATCTCACTATTTTATCTCTTTATGGTATGATATTTTGTAGTGATGTAGTTCTTGTATCCACCCAGATATAAACAAACATGTAAATGAAATGAAATGAAATAATATTTATTGAATCCATAAAATGTCAAATACATCACTTAGATTCAGTCATTTCAAATTTTACCACCCTGTTCGGAAGGCAGTCATCACTAGAGAAGAACGGGCAAGAAACTCTAGTGTTGCTCTGTAGGTGTCCATCCCAGATCATTGTGTATCCATGCTGAAATTATTTTGCCAATTACTGACGGATAGTGTTATATTTCCTAACCGAACGAAACAGTATCATCATGATCAGCTTATCTTTATCTTGCTGCTGTGCTACGACTCTGCTGTAACCAACAAGTGTAGCCCTTTAGCCCACTACTCTGGTCTGTCAGTCTGGTAGAGTTTGTGTGACAGTATATAAAATATACCCATACATACACATACATACCTCACGCCTATATTCCCCGAAGGGGTAGGCAGAGATGCATTTCTGCACCCACATTTCGCCAGGTATGTTTCAGTCCCACGTAATAAGGGGCGAGCCTATTGCCGTTTTTCGGGCACATTTCCAGACTCCGTGCTGCCACTGAGAATTTCCTAATGGAAAAACCCAATAACACTTTGCCCGACCCGGGAATCGAACCCAGGACCTCTAGATCGCACGGCACATACTTGTACCGCAAGGCCACGAGGCAGTCAAAATAAAAATAAACTCCTAAAAAATACCCTTAAAAAAATACCCTTAGGTAAAATATACCCTTCTGAGATATTTGTAACTGTACCAAGTATAAGTATGTAAAACCAAAGTTGTCCGAACGTTAATAGCGGAAGCCTGTACTGGCAATGTATTAAGACATAGATTATGTAGCTCTAAGCCAAAGATAGAAGCTTTCCATAAACAGAATACGCAGCGTAATCGACAAAGTTGAGCGATAAAGTGTCGCGTGGAATTTAATTGAACGGTAATTGACGACCTCCGTAGCGCATTTGGATAGTGATCAGGCTGTATATACCGAGAATAGGGGTTCAACTTTCGCAAAGGGCAAAAATTTGAATTTTACGAGGATCAAATAAAAAAAATGAATTTTAGTTTAGGTAGGTATGTAATAACTGGAATAGTTGTTACTTCGTACACATTTAGAATTGTGTGTGTGTGTTTTTGTGACTGTTCGGTGGTATTTATTTACGGTATAAACAGTCAATAGGCAAATACAATTAAAGGTTAACATCATATATCATATAGGCCGGTCCATTCACCAATAGCTGGGGAACTGTTTTGCAATAACGTTGATTAGCAATTTGTATTTAAATCAATGAATAATTAATGTTTAGTAGAGATTAGTTGATCGTTGTGTAGTAAAGCTACTTTATTATACTTTTTCATTTTGGCACGACAAAATTGCAAGTTAGTGGGAAAAATGGGTTTTGCTATGAAAACTACGGTTTGTTAGTCGTAATAATTTTATCGCCAGCTCAAAGCCTTTTCATAGCGTGGAAAAGACTCCATTAAAATGAATTGATGTATGGTGTAGCCATAGTATCATTGGCATCAAACAGCTTAATAAATTATTTTTTGTTAATTTGAATATTAATTTTTTAGGGCATATATTTTTTGATCACATAAACATTTGTCTTGGTGGGGAAACCAAACCCGTGGTCTCTCTATTCACAAGCTGGTATCTAGACAACTGCGCCACAGGGCAGTATATGTCAAAAACCTAACTGGAAAGGTCTAAAATCACGATAACCGATTTGTATGTTACGTTCCGAAATTCTCTTTTATACCTCCCTGCACTCTGCATTCAAGTATCCACTAACCCGTACTAGGCCAACGTGGTGGACTAAGGCCTATACCCTCTCAATGGTAGAGGAGACCCGTGCTCAGCAGTGTGACGTTTATCGGCTGATGATTACGAAGGCTCAGCATTAGACGGTATGGTCACTCTCATGCAAGTATAAATTAAATCCCTACTGTTGCAAAAAGTAAGACATATATGTAATTTCAGTGGAAATTTTCACATCACAATTATGAGAAGTTTCCTCATCTTATCTGTAGATAAGTAAGATAAATATCAAAGATAGAGAAATAAAGAAGTATGTTCTCGTGAGGCCTCTAGTTTGTGTCAATATAAGCTGTGCGCACTGTGTTTGTATGCGAATATTTTATCGGCACATGAATTAATGTTATCTGTTAAAAAATGCTCGAGTGTATATTCTGAGTATTATTTACAATCCACGCTTTGTTTGTTTTGTAAACGTATCCGATAAAAATATTATTATCTCTTTTTAAAATAAATTCGGAACTAAAACAAAATTATTATTCAATTCATAAATTGTTTAATATTATGTAATGCTTTAATCAGTACATGTAAACAACGCTTTAAAAACCTTTTTTAGTTTGTTTTTAAAATTAGTTTACTACGCACACCATTTTTCCGTGTCGTGATTTCAGGAAATTTCTTACGCACATATTCTAAGACACGATACAAATGAGTTTAATCGCGGTTATTGAACCCATCAGCACTATTTACCTAACGCCTGCCTTAATTGATTTTTATTAAGAAAGGAAATAGATTTATTCCCTTTAAACCTTTAATCCCCAATAGTAGACGAAGCGCCTTTTCTGCAGTGGGATGTATAAGGGCTGATATAAATAGGTTTACTTTGCATCCACAACACTGGTCCGCGTTTTAATTTCGCGTGCTATTAATTTAATCTATTTACTTTGATATTTTTTTTATTTATATAGAAACAATTGTGTTGATTGTCGGGATTTTAACTTCCATATATGGATGGTTTTTCAGACGTCGCGTCGAATTTTGTTTTACGTTTGTTTGCAAGGCATTTGAAAAAAATGTTCACTTTAAATTTCGGCAATAATTAATTAATGCAATATTAAATCTGTAATATTATGTCATGCACACTCAAATGATTACGGGATTGTTTCATTTTATAAAAACTTACAACAAACCACCAATTTTTGGAACATTTTCCCCTGTGACGCGCAGTGCGGCCTTGAAATTTCTCTCACTGCAAAGAATTTCCACTGTGAAACCAGTGAAGTAATAAATATTGTAGAATAGCGTTGAATTTGTCGCCGGCGAGTGCGCGCCGCGGTATGCAAGACATCTTCCGTCACGTTGCACCGGGAATATTTTTAAAACGAGCCAAAGTAATTAAAGAGATCTCGAATAGCCACCACGTCAACTGTCCGGCATTGCAACCAAACAATCTATCAATAGATACAAATTATTCCTCTTGCAATACTATCCATCTTTTATATTTGCTACGTAGCATCTTTGCATTACAAAAGCTTCGACTGGCGTCAAGTGCGCCCTAGCAGTAGGTACATGTAGAAAGAGTAACTGAATTTTATTTTATGAAAATTTATATTAATGTTTACTTAATTTTGGAAGAGGGAAACTAGTAGATTTATATAAAATATTTGCCTAATAGGTACATAAGAATATGGGAAGTACATATATTCAAACTCTGAATAATTTTTACAATAAAATTATATCAATGTGAGATAAACAACAAATTACTGGCTATAGTCTATCATACTGTCACCTAATTCAAGAAAATTAAGTAGCTTTTTGTTCGAAACCGTTTGATGTTCCGTCATGGCGTTTATTTCACCGAATTGAGTAACATAAGAAGTATATAATGATTTTTTTATGTGTACGGGAAACGAGACACAAATTATTCTTTGTAATTACTTAGAAGTTGACTCAAACACTTGAAGAAGACGCTATTATGAAGAATCCTCTGTAATTATATATTGCTGATAGCAATATGCTTTATGAATATTTTTTACCTCATTTTAATTGCATTTCGGCGAAATTAAAGGATCGACTTGCAAGAAAAAGTAATGACAAGGTTTCCCCAACAGACACTGTCTGGCCATGGATGGGTTACTATCGTTTTTGAGATGGTTTTACTATCGTTGTTCTGGCAGATATGCTACTATTTAATTCAAATTTTTGAATAGCTTCCTCATTTTTGTATGAACTATGTGTTTGAATACCGATGCAGATTGTTAGTTACCTATAACTTTTTACTCCCCCTATCTTTACAATTATTACATTTGACACAATAAGCTTGTACCCTTAACCCACTCAATCGATTTTTGTGTATTTTCGTAACAAGTTGGAGGGGATCTGGATGTCCGATAAAGCCTTTTATGCACGAATTGATTTTACACTATTTATGTATAATATATAGTTAATATTGCACCGGCTCTATAATCCCAGTGCGTTTGTATATCGCATTGAGCCGAGCCAGTGCTACAGCGACGTGTTTGTCGTACTCACGCGAACGAACTCGTACGACGTGGGCAGTAGCAATCATACATTCCTCAACTAAACACAACTTGGGAAGCGACGTCCAAAGGCTTTTGCAACTTTAACGTGCTTTTGTAAATCTGCTTTGATGATAAGATGAATTAAAAATAGTCTTTTTAAAAAGAAACCATGGTAACCGTTTCAATCCCTCATAAATGTTTCGGGTCTGAGGTTTTAGGAGGTCGAAAACTTTCATAGTTTCTAATACCCACGAAACAACTCGGTACGTATTTTGGGAGCATTTGTTTGTCCATACCGCTATCGACTCGCATTTGATTTTGCGATGTATTTTTCCCAATAAGTATAAGTGGTTGCAAATTAGTTATTGCTTCATTTTTTCTTACTGTCACTTTAACCCCTAACAGGCTGACACCACCTGTTAACCCGTAGCGTATCGTAAACGTTGTATGCAATAAACTTTATCCGGCACGTGCGGTCATTTTACATCCATAACTAAACAAATTCACGTAATTTACAGGATTTTTATCGACAAAAGATCCGCTACAGGGTAATGTTCAACTTATACCAATATTGGCAAACGTTATCCTTGCAAAATTTTTATGAATGTAATTCTGTACCTCACGTTTATTTTCCTTGTCGTATTGAATAGCTGCGACATTTAATGTTAATAAATAATGATTAAAACTTTTAAAGGATAAAATTGTTCGGTAAACAAATGAGTAAATCGTGGCAAATATATCAGCAACAACAATTTCAATAAAGGCAGAAATTGTACATCCAAACAACACGTTTTCCTTAATAATTTTGGCTTTTGGAACCAGACTCCGGTTCACAACAAATAAGGAAATTGGTGACAAATAGGATTGTTATTCTAGCATAATACGTAAATTGATATAGGTACGTTTCCCGCAATACAAAGTGAGTCACTGGCGCTTACATCTTCATATATTCTGGCACAACACTGACCGTGCCACAGATCTGTGCGCTGCAGATGCCCGAACAGCCTTTGTTCTATATACAGTTTGATTCTGCGAAAGCTCGCTTTTAACGCATATTGCGAAATGCGCGTCTTTAATTTGGGCGAGAGCGCGAGCGGGCGCGCTTCCCGCCGGAGTATTTCGGGAGACACTCGACGCCGCTCGGGTTTCCAGCCTTAAACAGATGTCTGCTCGGGAACTCTCGCCATGTCTCGCAACACCACGATACACACCGCTGCATGTCCGTGCCTAGCGCCGCAGTTATTAAATCTGTTTCTGTATTGCTATAAAAGCGTAAATAGGCCAGCTAAATTTTTATTCCCTTTGAGTAATTTATTAAATATTCAACAAAAAAATCTTGGTGTTATTTACATTTCTTTAGGCTGAATATTAATTGGTTTTTGCGTATCGTTTTGAAGTCAACAAAATATGGTCATTTTTTAAATATGATTAATATTTCAAACTTGCAGGTAATAATAGTTTTCCTCCAGCAATTTCAGTAATTTAATTTAAAGTAACAGAAAAATACCCTCTAACTTGAATTTCGAACATTACTCATATTCTAATAAAATAGCTATATTTACCTCACGAGAAAACCACGTATTATTTGCAGCGAGTATTCTTCTCAATGCTTTATAGTAAGCAACATCCTTATAATAAGCAAGAAATGAAATTATCGTTTCATTAAGTGTCAATAAAATATATATTGGGTCAATAAAATATAACAGTGTATTCGCCGGCAGTAGATATATTTGGATGGAACAGTAAACAACGCACAATATATAATTAGTTGTTCGTATGTGTCAATGTTTGAACAATACAAATATGGAGTCATTTTGTGGTGTAGTGTTTCATGATCTCAATTTGTGTAAACGTGTCACATAAACAGTGAGCTAACGGTTGTCTCTCTTAGCGACATTTTTGTAAACGAACATCTTTTGACATCGGCCTTTACATATTCCGCGGAGGAGTCTTTACATTTTACATGGATAATCTAGTCGTGTACCGCTTTTGAAGCATTTAGAATCATGTTACAGGAAACATATTATATCCATATGAAAATTGATACGACACATTTTTATACGGGAAATTAAATATTTCGCCTTACATCTAAGTTAAGCGGCAATAAAAATATTTTTGGATTAAAAATTGTAAGGTTTTTAAATGCATTTACAGTATTATGTATATTTTATTTGTAGATAAAACGGTTTCCTAGGTATTGTTGTTTGATCCGTGGCTGATGTGTGTGTGTTGTTGCAGAAGTAATGCGGCGCGTGCCGTGCGGCGACGTGTGTCCTGCGCCGCCGCAACCGCAACACGCGCCCAACAGGTACATACACTATGTTATATATCTTTATGTATACTACATATTCATTACCTCAACACAATCATTTTCATAATGCAACCTATATTTGGTCTATGCTGATATCAGAAGTATCGCAACTGTCACTTATCTTCTTTATTATTGAATGGTTCATTTTTTTTATTATCATGAGGGTAGAATTTAAATACCTTTAAATTTGACAGAACTGTTACGTTTTTTTACAATGGTTCTTTTTTTGTTAGTACTCACCAGCTAGAAAATAAGGTCTTTAACTAATTGAGCTACGGTGCATTTGTAGAATAATATCATGTTTAATTCATTTCAGGACGTCAGAAAACAAAGAGTTGCTGCGACAACAGCTGCTGTCTGCCAGCAAAGAGCGTCTCGCTGAGAAAACTGAACAACCCAAACCAAAACACAGGAACAGACAAAAGAACCGATGGAAGCTCAAGTTCCATCACCAAGCGTTGCCGCAGGAGTACCTTGATCATTACGAACAGAGTCTTCAGAAGGCGAACGCTAAACAAAAACAAAAAGAGAAACCAAAAACTGAGCCAAATTTCGATGTGAACAACATCACTAATGAAACGTTCAAGATCTGGGCGCAGAGGCTAGCCGGCATACAGAATGAGTCGCGCGCACTGACCGTGCCCGCCGGCGCCGCACTCAACATGTCCACCAAAAACAACAAGCTCGATGATAAGAAGAAGAAGAACCCTGCCATCGCGCCGAGCAAGATTGTCACATACGACGATCTGCCCTACATGGGAGAGATGACCCTTAACAACTCTAAGCCTAGAAGAGGCAGAAAACCAAAGAAGGCTGATATTTGTCATCTGATTTACGAGAACTACGGCACCGTGGTACCAGGCCAGCCGCCGCCCCAAGACAGGCTGAACTTGATCTGTCCTCCTTTCAGGGAGCCAGCAGTGAGCACTCCCAAAACCGATTTGCAAAACAAAATTATTTCTAGTTTGTTAGAGAGGAAACTGTCTCAAGAGAATAGGAAGAAACTGGAGAGCCTATCTCCTCCGAGGTTTAACAGTCCCGACGCCCCGATGCCAGAGGCGCCGCTCACTATCGCGGGACCGCTGCATAGTGACGACGAACCTCTAAACCTCTGTATCAGAGATCTTCACGATCTGAAGATACAGATCCAGAAGAAATTCGGCAATATCTACACTTCACTGCCGGAAGTAAAGACTGAATTAGAAGCTGAAAGTAATGAACAAGAGAATTCTAAGCCGGAGCAGCCTAATGCCATCTCCGTCATACAAAGGAACACCAATGTTCTTCCACAAACGGCGAGTAGTTCTCCAGACCTGTCTAGGCAAAGGACGAACGTTTCGCCAGCTCTGTCAGAACCTGCTCAATCCACGGCCAGCCCGGATGAAGAAGGAAAGTTTCCCGGTTATGTGTACTGGCCTAATGCCGGCATATACATGCATCCACTAGCTTTACAAACTCAACTTCTGTACTACCAGAGGCTAGCGGGACAGTTACCATTGGACGAACAGAACCCTCCAACACCAAACAGTGTTAGTGAAGTGAGTGACAATTCCTCTCTAGATGAGAGTAAGAACAAATTAGTGCTCAAACAAATTTCTGAGTTACTAGATCCTAAGGTAATCAAGCAAGTTGAAGAAGCAAAGCGTAGTCCTGAGCAGAAGATGAAGAGAGCTTCTCCGAACCCGGTGCAGGGACCTGTGAAGAGGAAGAGATCAGCGATATTCATCCCTCCAATACCTACGAAAAGCAACTCCACGACTCCCACAACAGAAGTGAGCATTTGCAAGTTCAAGTTCACTGGAGGGTCCAAGCCATCTCTACAAGAGAAGAAAATGCTGTCAGTAGATTCCGGAGGCAATTTCAGGTATTACAGCGGCACCGGGAATAAGGGAAACAAAGGTTATGATTACTTGCAAAGAGACTCTAATCAAGGCAGGAGTCAGGATGCGGGGGAGTCATCTTCGACGCAGCCGAAAGACAGTGTTGCTATGAAAGAAGATCTAAGCAAAAAGAAGAGGAAGTCTAGAAAAAGTCTGCAAAGAGAAAAACTTGAGCAGACTTTTAAGGAAAAGGGTTTTTTGATCCAAACGCAACAACTGCAGTCGGCTGAAGGAGCGACTTACTGCAAGTTTCGGCAGCTGAGGAAGTTCACCAGGTACCTGTTCAGGAGCTGGAAGGACTACCTGCCCGGAGAGCTGGACGAGAGACCGGCCGAGGCGGCCCCACAGCCCAGCGCTGGGACCACGGCCGGGGAGTGGGGGTGAACAGATCAGCTTTAGCCAGGCCAAACATATTTGGGAACTGTTTGTGTGGAGTCTGATGATAGTTTCAGAAGTACAATGTGTTAGTGAAGAACTGTTGAGTTTTTATAATTTTGTACATTAAAAATATAATTTATGTATAAAAATAATATTTAAGGTGAGGTTGATCTGTTATTTATATGAAGCTAGATGTGTAAGTGTTGGTTGCTAATTTGTATCTGCCCTGTGGCAAGGGGGCGTTAGAATCTCACCACGGTATCCCCTGCCTGTCGTAAAAGGCGACTCAAAGGGGCCCTTGGGGTCGCTGGGCGCGCTGCGGGGGCGGCGCGTCCTCACTGAAAGTGACCCCGAGCGGGGCGGCGGCACTGTGGCCCGTGCACGTCGCGGGCGCCCACTCGCAACCAGGGCGCCCAAATCAAGATAGTGGGGGTGCAACTGCGCCCCCGTCAAATTCGTGAAGGCCGGGACGTTAACGTCCCGGAGGCGCACCAGGCGGCTGCGGTTGACGGTGGGCGCTTCTCGCCCACGTACCGTGGTCGCCCCACTCGGCGCGGTGATGGCCACCGGGGGGTTTTGGTCGGTATGCCGGTTTAGGGATTTTTGTTTTGTTAGGGACCCAGCCCGGCACTAACACCTGCGCGGACCCGACGTCGCCGCGCGCCGGGCTGGAAGACCGGTGACCCCGACATACGCTTCCCGCCCCCACCGCCCCCGGGCTGGCGGGAAGTAGAGCCATAATCAGCTTTCCCCTCGATAACAAAAAAAAAAAAAAAAAAAAAAAAAAAAAAAAAAGGTTGCTAATTTGTATAAGGAATTGTTTTAAAGTTAATATTTTTATATAAATTACGAACATAAAGAGCATGATTGGGATTCAATTGATAAGCATTTTCTAACAAAGGTTTTTAAAAGTAAATATGATGAAATTAATTGAATGTCAATGACATTTTCATTGGAGTCCCAATCGGCTGAATAATGCATTTATAAATATTACGTTGGTGTGTTTGTACGTCGGTCGCCACTCCGTCCAAATGACTTAACACAATGATATTTCTGCTTTGTGCTCCTGAGAGGTTTATATGTGTACACTGTACATTAATTTATACTCAATGTTAATTAAATTTCTATTTAAGTCTTAATGAATAGGTCTCTGACTGATGTTACAGAAACTGCTTTTCTACTGTTTGTATTTGGACTTCATTGTTTAACTGTGGATCATAAAGTTTATGTATTTTTATTATGCATATTATATACTTTACTAAAACATGTCTGGTAGACATACATCTCTGGAGACTATCAGTAGTTTGTTTAGTTGAATACACATCAAAATGTCAAGATAGTTACTATCTCCACTCAGTTACAGATAGAAGATAATATTTTGTATATGTAAAAAAAATTACGCAACTTATATGTTCTCAGTAAAATTTCATTTCAATTCAAATGAACATTACTAGGACATACAGGATCTGATTGAATATACATAGAAGGCATGTTTACTATGAAAAAAGTTTCACTAGACTTTTCCTTAATTTGTTACTGTTTATTTTTTTATCATCCAAAGCAAATGTAAATCTGTGCATAATAATTACTAACAAAACTAGTCATTTGACACATTTGACCTCTAACAATAGTTTTAAGTATTTGGAAATATCCTGTTGTTATGGTTAGATGCCTCTGTACAAAAATAACTTGTTTTCTTCTACTGATTTCTTTTTTTTTTTGTACTAATAAGAATATTTTTTCAACTATGGTAATCATTTTGGTGTCTAATCATAACATTATTAATGAAGAGGTATTCTAGTCATTAATATAAGTTGTAATGTACAGTTAGTAAATAAGGACCAGTTTTCTTACTCAATAAACTTTTATTGTATCACTCAATTCCGTAAACAATATCATAAATGCAATCAACAGGAATGTAATATTACCAATTAAACAATTTAACAAAGTTAATGTATTTGAATCCACAAAGGAAGCCCCTATTTTAAAATAAATTATCATTTTGAAAACCCTTACATACAGCAGCACTTGATTAAAAATTACATCGTCTTACTGTATAGAAGCTGAAATTAGCTTTTGCGCAGAAAAAAATCAATACAAAAAGATATTGAAGGAGTGAATACAACTTCAGAGCATCTCCTTACTGACACATTTTTGTTTAAAATAGGAATAAAAAACAGCTGTTGCTAGTAGCAAAATATAAACTATGTCGTATAAAAATATCTAATAAGGAGAATGCTACGACGAATCATAACAGCATACATTTATAAACTATCTCTTACTCGCTAACCCATCAAAAAGTCTTTCCAAAACCGTCAGCCTTATACTTTGTGCGGTCACTATATAAAGGCACTGTTGTAACAAATCGAACAATTCTGTACACACCGGTTATAATAATAAATAAATAATGTGTATCTTTCAGATCAAATCATGTCTTTATCACATAAAAACCGCTATAGCATTTTTGGATATGGGTGTGTACAAAATTGTCCATAAATATATAAGGTAGAAAAAGATAATACAATATAATATTTAACAGACAACCATATTATATGTGTTTATTCTTAGGAACTAGTAAAGATTTGCCAGTGCGTCAACACTGGATAATTGATATTGTTGAAAATCATAGACCGGGCGGAATGATCAAACCGGAATGTTTTAGTAATTTGATTTTTGAGTCTATGATTTGCCAATATTTGTTGTTCTTTTTCGATCAATGTAATATTGATTTATCATGCCAGAAGGTCATAGTAGATGTGATGTAGTAGTCCCGGCGCCTACTTGCAGAGCAGCAGCGCGGCGCTGGCGACGTGCGGCGCGGAGATGCCGTAGTGCTGCAGCAGCTGCGCCGGCGCGCCCGAGCGGGGCACCTCACGCACGCACACGTGCTGCACGCGGCTGCTCTCCAGCGCTAGGGCTGACAGCACCGCCTCGCCCAGCCCGCCTGCCGACGGAACAAAACATTTATTATCTATCCTATCAATCAATTAGTTAATAAAATCTTTTCAGATTACGTATGAACTTTATCGACACTATATTTGTAACATTTATTTTATTTATCATACTTTATTGTACACCACAAAATATAGAGAAACGCGATTTAAGAATAAAATAAGTAAGAAAAAGAGTGCAACAAATGGTGGTCTTATCGCTACATGCGTTTTGTTCCAGACAACTAAACCAACAAAAAATTATCATGAGCATAATTTTTAAATTCCCTCACTACATATGCTCAGTGTTATACAGTGTCTCCATATTACAGAATACTTAATTCAGCCAGAAAAACTTGCAAAAAGCTACTTCTGTACAAGAATAATACTAACCGGCTTGGTAGTGGTCCTCTACGACGACGACGTTTCCTCCGACGGCGCGCGCGTGCTGGCGGATCGCCTCCTCGTCCAGCGGCTTGATGGTGAACGGATCGATCACACGGGCATCCACGCCTACATGAAAAAGCGCGTTAAACTTCTACATAAGAACTACCAATAAAACAATTTCTTTTTTTTAAATGCTAAGTAACATGGTAGCTTTGTGAAATTTAATAAAAAAAAATGCATAAACATTACAAAGACGTCGCATAATTTGTAATGCACATGTCCTCTACAACGGAGAGTAATGTTTTAACCATCATGTTGGGGTAATTTAATATTGAATTAACTATGAACTCCCATAAATATAAGTATATTAATGTGTGTTCCAGTATGCAGTACCACCTTGTGCCTTGAGTTGGTCAGCGGCGGCGAGTGCCTCGTGCAGCGTGACTCCGGCGCCGATCAGCAGCACGCGGTCCTTCGGGCCCTGACGAATTACTTTAGCTTCTCCCACCTGGATGAAACAAAACATTTTATTACATTTCTTTGCAAATAAATAAACAATAACTATAACTCAATATTGCTAGCAGATTTTGACGCAAAAAAAAAAAATAGAACAAATTCCAAGTTATGCTGATTGCTAATGATGATGATGATGATGATGCTAAGGTACTTTTCAATTAACAATCATTAGAAAAACTAATTCAGGAGGATTTAATAATAAAGGCAATTATATTGTATACTAAAGAATGGGCAGTATGTGCCAAAATTATGGTAATAATTTTAGGCCGCTCTGGTCTTATGATATATGAATCATGAAAACACAAATAGTTAAGTCATCAAAATGCAGTTAGGCCACTCTGGTTTCAGTAGCTCCATATTGTTTTAGGTAATTTTGTATATTTTCATGACAAAAGAACACTGGTGGTTTCTATTGTTTCATGAATTAAGAATAATTGATGTTGCACAATTCGTCAACGTCACAGTACATGGAGCATCATGTGTCGCGCTTTTTGTTGTGCAATTATAAGTTGTTGGTGTTGGTGAGTGAGGTTTAGTCGGAAGAACTCGCACTTCTGACTACAAAATCACATGTTTATTCTTTACTACTATTACTTTTTAATATTTTTACACGCTTTATATTAGCTTCACTTGTATGTTTGTAACCGACTTCTTCGGGCGCGATTTTGACCCACTTTAAACGACTAGATTTCGTTCAAACTTTGTAGATTTATCGAGGACAGATGACAATACACGTAATTTGATAAAAAAAACCGAACTAAAAAATAAAAAATAAATAATAGTTAAAAAAAACTAAAAAACACGCTTTTTATCGAAAACCGAACTAAAAAATATAAATTAGGTTTTAATAAATTTAAATTAAGAATAGTATTAAAAATTTCAATAAATATAAATTAATAATAGTGTGCATAAAAAAATTATTTTATTTTAAAAAAAGCGTGGGGTGCTTTTTAAGATAATATTATCAAAATGATAATTACTCTACTCATATCTCTCAATAAAATATTTATAACTATTGACACCATGCACCCCACATAAAAATAAAATAAAATATATTTTTTTTTATTCACACTATTATTAATTTATATTTATTGAATTTTTTAATACTATTCTTAATTTAAATTTATTAAAACTTATTTTCTATTTTTAGTTCGTTTTTTTTTATGTTAGATCAGCTATGTTAGTGACTGTTGGATGAAAAATATATAGTAACGTTCTAGGTCTTAATAATTTTGTCATATTTTCAGTAAAAGTAATACCATAGACATAAAAAATGGCTGTTGATATATGTACGTACCTTGAACACTTCGTCATTGGCGTAGAGTATGTTGGTGTTGGGGCGCGAGGTGCGGATGTAGCAGATGCCGCGCGTGTTGGCCGCCAGCTCCACCGCGCGCTCCGTCGACACCGCGTCGCTGCACACACACAAGCACTGTTCATGCTGCAGAAACACTTCTTTTGCATAGTCAATACCGACTAATCAATATTGTATCTGGTCACTACAAGTATTTTAAGTATCATTAATTTACTTCTCATTCATCCCAAAGTCCTTATTCCTCTGTTTCTGTTCTATAAAACCCTTTAGATCGAAATTTATACAAAGACTGATTCTAGGTAGGACTTATACACTTAGCGATTAAAAATTCGTTGTAAAGGCCACGCCATGTTTAGATTGTACTGTACTCGAATTCTTTTCAGAAAACTGTTGTAAAACTCCTCTTTCATTGACTTATTTACTACACTACAGCCTTTACTGTAGCACTATAACACTGAGTACTCACGATGGGTAGAAGACGGTGGCGGTGGGCACGGCGCGGAACATGGCGAGGTCCTCGAGCCCCATCTGCGACGGGCCGTCCTCGCCGATACTCACGCCGCAGTGGGACCCCACCAGGTTGATGTTTGACTGGCTGATGGCGCCCATGCGGATCTAAACATTAGAAAATTATCATAAATACATTTCTATGAGTTACATAAAACCTCGTAGTATTGGTAATAAATGCTAAAATTGTAACATAGAACCTTGTAATAGTGAGCCAACGAATCGTTACGAAACTATATCACTTTTGCACAGCAATTATAAGGTGCTCTACTTCAGTATTACTTCCGACACACATTCGGCTAGACACCAGCATGCAAAACGAGGGGCCACGAGTCCAATCCCCGCATTGAGGCAAATTTATGTGTAGTCGATACATATTCGTTTCGGTTCTTAGTGTTTGTGAGACTGAATTTTTTATAATTTGGGGTCAGAACTATACACACAATGTACTTGTCTTTTAAGTGCACTTATTTATTTATTACTATTAGCTCTGGTATTTCTTGCATAGTTAAATTTAGTGTGTGATTGCATAGAAATCAGTAGCTACCTGGTCGAAAGTCCTGGTGAAGAAGGCCGCGAATGTGGACGCGAACACGACGGCGCGGTCCCGGCAGGCGGCGCCCGTGGCCACGCCCACCAGGTTCTGCTCCGCGATGAAACACTCGATGTACCTGCACATACATCGTGCTGTAGCATTTGGCGACGCTCGTACTTAGCAACTTATTCTAATTACACATGTTTCTAAATTTATACTAACATGGATCAAGTTTCATAAGAGAAGCTGGATTACACAAGAATAGCATCGATAAAAACTCATCATGACATTTAATTTATATTTTTCAAATAGATAACAAACAGCAATTTGCTATAAGATATCTTTGAATTAAACATACATAATAAAATCTCTCAAAGTTACATACATCAATAATATTATAATTTTAGACATATTTTGATATAAGTAAAGGATATAATTTATGAATACAGTGTATGATTGCTACTGCCCACATCGTACGAGTTCGTTCGCGTGAGTACGACAAACACGTCGCTGTAGCACTGGCTCGGCTCAATGCGATATACAAACGCACTGGGATTATAAAGCCGGTGCAATTTGAAGAAATATAAAAACATTATATACTCTTATATAGTGATATAAATTCAATTAAGGTATAGAAATAATATTTTCGACTGTAAATTATAGTGCGATCAGTAGAATAATGATATATGTATTTGTACCTGTCTGGGTAGGCGTTGCGCAGTTTGTCACTGAAGGTGGAGTTCTTGGTGTCACCGTCCAGTGCGATCACTCTGTAACATAATTATATTACACTTTATAATACATTTTCTGCAGCTATATGTTACATACAGTTGGTATAGTTTTGTGACGGACAGAACAATTATTAATTTTGAAAAAAATTTCGTTATTCTTTAAATAGTAAAAATATGATTCCCAACATAAGATTTTTACTACTATATATTATTACTCAAGGGGTAATGTCGTATGGTTTCCAAATTACTCTTACGGTTGCCTATACCAAAGTGGCTTATAACATAATAGTGTAAGCTGTTAGGAATGTCTCATCGAGTACTGACCGCATGTTAGTATCAGCGATCTTCTTGAGCGCGGTCCCGTAGGCGAGCCGCGTGGCGACCTGCTCGCCCGCCTTGTACTGCGGCGGCGCCGACAGCGTGACGTCACCGATGTGCACGCGCGGCGCCTCCGCCAGCGGGGGCTTCGGCTTCAGCGTGATCTTACTGCTCTTTATCTGGGACTGCAGGTGCTGCGGGGGATAACTGTACATTAGTACGTGCAAACAATGGTGTAAGGATTTTATAACAGTCACTCCATTTTCAAATTTGTTTACTAGCTCTTGGGAAAGATTGTAATGAGGGCATGTTACTAAGAGGAAGAAAGAATGGTTATTTTTAATATTTTGTAGTTGTATACAAAAATATTCCAAGTGAAGTTAAATCATTGAAAGTACAATTTAATTTTTTTTTTTTTCTTTTCTGTATCTCTGCAACTTGGCAATCTGTGTTGACACAATAAGCCAATCAGTTAGTATTAAATTGCGATTATGTCAATATAAGCACAAAGAACTCCTCAGCGTTCCTTAATCAAATCTAGCAACGAGCGTAGGGACATCATGTCGCTTTAATCGCTTGTGTGTGACACTTCCTGAACCCTGTAATTTGAAGGCCAGTTCGTTGACGTGGGTGGATATTCGAGCTTGATACTTTTCACTATGTTTAGCAATCTCCTGTTTGACTGTATTGATGTTTAGATCCTCATATATGTATTTGTTGCTCACGTAGTATGGTATGTTTAACATGGCTCTCAATGTCTTGCTCTGAAATCTTTCCAGAATCTCGATGTTGCTGTTACTAGCAGTCCCCCACAGCTGAATACCATATGTCCATATTGGCTTCAATATGGCCTTGTATATAGCAATCTTGCTTTCAGATGACAAATGAGACTTTCGACCTATCAGCCAATACATTGATCTCACTTTAGTGTCTAGTTGTTTTCGCTTAGTCCAGATGTGTTTTCTCCAAGTTAACCTTCTGTCAAGATGCATTCCAAGGTACTTGGCATCCTCGGCTTGGGGAATATCCTCATTATAGAGTTTTATAGGAGGGCAAGTCGGTTTTCTGAGGGTAAAAGTTACATGGGCAGATTTGCTTTGGTTGGCTTTAATGCGCCATTTATCCAGCCATTCTTCAATCTTGGCGATGTGAGCTTGTAGTTTTTCTGATGCTATTGCTGGATTGTCATCAACAGAGAGAACGGCTGTGTCATCTGCATATGTGGCAGTTAAAGTATCCTCTTGCGTAGGCAAGTCTGCCGTATAAAGGAGGTAAAGTATTGGTCCCAAAATACTTCCTTGTGGCACTCCTGAAAGAATTTCTTTTAGTAAAGAAGTCTCATTTTTGAATTTTACCTCAAAGCATCTTTTGTGTAGGTATGATTTTAGTATTGGGAAGAGTGAATGGGGAAGTAATTGTTTGATTTTGAACAGAAGTCCGTCGTGCCACACTCTGTCAAAAGCCTGACTAATGTCTAAGAACACCGCAGAACAGAATTGTTTATGTTCTAATGTACGACTTATAGTATCCGTTATTCGGTGGATTTGTTCAATAGTTCCGTGTTTTTCTCGGAAGCCAAATTGGTGAAGTGGCATCACTGCGGGTAAGTAGGCGCGCATCCTGTTCAACAGTATTTTTTCCAGAAGTTTCCCCATCAAAGGGAGAAGACTTATCGGTCTGTACGAGCTAGCTTCGTGAAGTGGTTTGCCTGGTTTAGGTATCATTATAATTTGCGCTATTTTCCACTGAGCAGGAAAGATGTTAAGTCTTAAACAGGCGTTAAAAATTGCTGTGATGTACATAAGGGCCTTTTTAGGAAGTTGCTTTAGCAATTTCGCATCAATTAGATCGTATCCAGGTGCTTTACCATCCTGTAGATTTAATATTTCTCTTTGTACTTCTCTGGGACTAGCACTTATTATTGGCATGCACATTTGCAATGGTGAAAGTAGATATTGCTTCACTTCTCTGTCATGCTCGGAGTTATTACTGGAAAGTGGTTGAAAAACAGATTTGAGATGCTCAGCAAACACTTGCGCCTTTTCTAGATCCGTTCTTGCCCATTTACCCTCAGTGGTTTTTATCGGTGGTATATGCGCTATAGGTCTTTTGAATTTTTTCGTTATCTTCCACAAAGAGTAATTAGTATCTACATAAGGAGTTAGATTTGACAGTTTATCTTGCAAGCGATCATTGTTCATTTGGGAAATCATGTTTTTGAGCTCTTCCGATGCCTTGTTGAAGGCTTTTTTGTCCTGTGGATATTTTGTGAAGTGCCATTTTTTCCTTAGCTGCCGTCTTTCTTGTACTTTAAGTTTAATTATTTTAGAATATGAAAAATTGTAACTTATATTCGGTCTAGCTGGTGGTGTTGCGTCTGTGGCTGCTTGGTGGATAAGCTTGACAAATGACTCAATACTAGCTTCGACAATATCCGCATTATTCAGTATCGATATTAAATTTATATTTTCTGATATTTTGCTTTTGTAGATGTCCCAGTTAGTTTTATTATTATAGAGTCTTTGAGGGCACTCAATCTGGACAGCCTTGCACATGACGTTAATTATAACAGGTGTATGGTCCGATGAAAGGTCAATACATTGCTCTACACTTATTTGACTTAACGAAATATTTTTGATCATATAGAAATCTAGCAAGTCTGGCACCTTGTTTGGGTCTGCAGGCCAATACGTAGGCTTTCCGTGTGAAACGCAGTTTAGATTGAGATCATTCATAGCCGTGTATAGTTGACGACCACGTGGTGTCGTTAGTCTAGAGCCCCAGTAAACGTGCTTTGAGTTCCAATCACCCCCGCAGATGCATCTACTACCTAATGTTTTAAAATAATTTATAAAATCACTTGAGGTAATAGGATGTTTAGGTGGGCAATATATTGCAGATAGTGTTGTTTCCGTTTTGTCATCTTGTATTCTGACTGAGGTAGCCTGTATCCTTTCAGTTTGGTAATCTTCAAGTGGATAGTGTTTCAAGTTATCCTTTATAATAATTGCAGTTCCACCGTGCGAGTTACCAGAAGGGTGATTTGTTGTGTAGACTTTGTAGTTTTGCAGGGTGAAATAAGATTTCAAGGTAAAACGCGTTTCTGAAATTAGTGCCACATCTATTTTTTCAGTTTTTAGGAAAAGTTCGAGTTCTAATCTGCGTTCAGTCAGTCCATTGGCATTCCAGGTGACTACTCTTAAGTTTAGGGATTTTTTATGAGACTCGTGATTAATTGAATCATTCGATCCATCATATTGTCTAACATGACATTCATCATGTTTTGGAGTTTTTCAAACATCACATCTAGTACCTCGACGAAATTATTTGGATTCTTGATGTCCGTTTTTGCTTCTGTTGGAATGTTGGATTTTGTTGCTTGTGCATATGTAGTGTATTTTGTGTGCGAGTACTTCTTGTTTTGGTTATTTTCTTGTGCAGTGTTATTAGTTTTAAGATTTAGCGTTTGTTTAGATTGTTGTTCAGTGCGTTGGTTTTTATTAGAAGAGTTTTTCATAATCAAATCTCGATATTGTTTGTATTTCGTGCATCCTTTGTAGCTTGCTGGGTGTTTTTCTTGGCAATTTGCGCAAGTCGCTTCAGTATCAGGCATCTTTAGACAACTTGATGTAGGGTGGTCTTCGCCGCATTTAACACATCTGAAAGGTCGGTTGCATTGGTTTTTTGAATGTCCAAATCTCTGGCATCTCTTGCATTGCAGGACATCTAATTTTTTATATGGCGCTTCAAATGAGATTTTGACATGATTCAATTTATTAATTTTGAAGATGTCTTTATTGTTGTGTTTTGGTTCAAGGTCCACATAGAATACTGGCATTGGTTGTTTTGTGTTTCTGTGTCTTATATTCATTATATGCCTGACTTCGTGTCCTAGTTCTTGAAGTTCTTTTTTTATCGCTTCCGTGTCTTCCGATGAGTGTAGGCCACGTAGAACTACACGATAGGCTCTTTCACTTTTCAGTCTGTAGGTATAGTGACTAACATCTCTTTCGATAAAACTAGCTCTTATGTTTTTATAAGTATCAACATCTACAGGCATTATTTTTACTATATGACCTGATCTCAGAGTTGTCAAAGTGTATTTATCAGAATTTTCAATAGTTGCGAGGAGGTCCTTTAATTTCTTTATGTCTAAGACTCCAGTGACAAATATGGGTTCTGGTTTAGGTGGTTTAGGCTCTTTATGTTCTTTTGAAGTTTCAGTACTATCTGTAATTTCTAAGGCTTGAAAACTATTTTGGGTTGAGATTGCGTATGTTGTTTTAAGTACTTTTTTGTTTTTGTTTGTAATTTCAGGACTCTCTTCAGCTTTCCTTTTCGCAGGTACCTGATCATTTTGCCATGACGAGTTGTCTTGTTCGGTATTCCTGTTGCTGCTAGCTGCTGTTGTTTCTGTACTTGACTTTCCATTGCTGTTATTTTGTATTGATAAATCGTCTGGTATCGCACCCAGAGAGTAACTCCTAGTGTGTTTAAATAAACTTGTATGGAGCTTTTGTTGAATCATCTTTGGATTTTTATTTTCTTTTTCGTTGTTAACATTCATTTCGGTTCCCACGAGTAGGGTCGATATAAAAGGTCGCTTGAGGGGTGACGCCCATTCCCCCAAGAAGGCTCACTACAACGACGTTTGCCAGGTCCGTCGAGGGTGACGCTAGCAACTGATCCCCCATCAGCCATGCATTCCTTTGGCACGTATCTCACCGTGGAATTGGGGTTATTATTTTATAGAGGTTGTCTTCCTCTCTGTCCAGGCAATGAAGCCAAGACACCCGATCGCAAAAAAGCGGTTGCGGGCGTGGATATTCATTTCCTAATACCCACAGAAGACCGGCTTTTTAGGCCAGTAGTGTCGGGTTAGTTGACCGCCGCCCGAGGCTCGGCGTTGGGGTTCGTTTCGCACCACCCGGGGGACACGTGTAGGGCATTGGTTAGGTAATCTTCCTACGGACGCGAACCACATCATCCCCCGAGTACAATTTAATGTAGTTTTTTTAGTCCCTATCCCACCACATACCCGCCACTGCAACTCCTGTATTCCAGGATCAACAGCGGCACGCACAGTATTGGCGCCGAGCAATGAAGCTCAGCGAATCTAAGGGGACCTAAATTGTCATAATCCCGCAACGAAGTTAATCAGAAAAACAATGTAAAGGAGGAGTTGGAAAAACAAAGAGTTGTCCACTTCCCTCCACAGCAAAGCGGGTGACAAAATATTGAGCTATGAGGTTTAACCTCACATAAAGAAAGACAATTACAATTACCAAAAATTTGACGCAATTAACTAGCGCACCACGGATAAATAACTATTGCTTAAATTAGACCTAACGTGCGAACTGTTATACAGACTTCCAATAATAGGCATGGCAAAATCGCTGAAAGGCACGGAAATTCCTCCTAGATTCAACGAGGTCTGTATAATAAACAACACCAGACGTTACATGCATACTATTGAGCATACTGTTACGCTCATCCGACCAAAGATTGCACTCCCAAAGGATATGATGTGCGGACTGTTCATATTCGCAATCATGTGTTGAGCATTGGCACATAGGAGAATCAACCAACTTAAATGAGAATAATTTGCTACGAAAATTGCCGTGACCCGTTAGAAATTGCGACACGTAATGATCAATCTCAAGCCAGGTTTTTGCCAAGCGATCGCTAACCGACGGAAAATATTGATAGAGATGACGTCCCTTTACAGACAGCTTCCATCGGTTTTGCCATTCTTCTATTAATTCCGAGTAAATCTCGGCGTATGGTTTAAATAATCGAGTTATTTTTGAAAAGTCGCGCGATGGAAGGAAATCCCTATCAATACTTTGCTTGTTGGTAAAATATAACGCGGCGCGACGCTGTACTTCCAGGTCGACTGGAAGCACACCCGCAAGAACAGGTAAAGCCTCGGTACTAACGGTTCTGTACGCCTTGCACAAAAATATCAACGCCAAACGCTGACTCTGGAGCAATTTCCTTCTGACTGCGCCGACAGTTGCCCTATCGGCCCACACAGGAGAAGCGTAACAAATACAACCCAAATATGTAGCTCCATAAATTACTTTTAAGGTATTAAACGACAGACCCCAGGTTGACTTTGATATCCTCGTCAAGGCATAAAAGTTGTTTTTAGATTTTTCACCGACGCTTTTTATATGTTCAATAAAAGAGAAATTTCGTTCTAGAACAAGCCCTAGGTAACAAACCGATTGTTTACTTTTGATAAGGACGTTATTAAATTTTATACGCGGCGGGGTTTTCAAGTTGCCTTTCAGCAGCAAGTGAAATGATTTTTGGGGAGCGAACGAGAGACGGTTTCTTTCACCCCAGTGAGTAATTAAACGTAGACACGTGTCTGCTAACTTTTCTAGACCGGACCTACTATTCGCTTGTATGAGTAAGAGTCCGTCATCCGCATATCCTATTAAAGAACAACACGGTGGTAAAGGAATCGCGAGAAAGTCATCAAAGCCTAGATTCCATAAGTAAGGGCCGACAACAGAGCCCTGGGGGCAACCCATTGTCAGTGACTTCGACACTGCGTGGTGACCTAAGCGCAATTTAGTTGATCCATGGATAAAATAAGAGTTGATCATAGAAAATATATTCCTTGGGCAACCACGAGATTTTAATTTCAGAAGTAACATAGGCCACCAGGCATTATCGAATGCACCAGAGATATCTAAAAATATCCCTAACACATACTTATGCTCCGATTTGTTAACCGCTCTTCTAACCGATAAAGCTGCGTCCACGGTTGATTTACCAATCGTAAAACCGAATTGATTATCGTGGAATTTCGGTCCGCCTGGTAGTAAGCGAGGCACAATAAGGCGTTCAAGTAGCTTGCCCAGCGATGGTAATAACGTTATAGGACGATAGGATTTTGGGTCTTCAGGAGGCTTATTGCCTCCTTTTGGTATAAGTTTAATGAGACCACACCGCCAAATTCGCGGAAAAACACCCTCAGCTATACATCGATTAAAAACGCACATTATAGCGACACTGGACAGTTTACACGCTTCCTTTATCATCTTGTTGGAAATTTTGTCATCTCCAGAAGCTTTATTAAGCGGCAGGGAGCTAACTACTTCTAGAAATTCGCGAAGAGATGGGCTATCCGAATCAGGAGTCGACGGTGAAACGGAGGCCCATAGTCGTACTTGACTATGATATGCGGAATCGTTATTAAGGCTATCGTCCGGGATAAGTGAGTTTAATAAGGTTTCCGTGGTCTCCTCAATACCAGTAGTGTATGTTCCATTAACCTTTATGTTTTCAATATATGCTGAATCAATTGATTTATTAGCTTTAAACTCATGGTAAAGGGGAGACCCTTAATGTAGTTTTTGTAATAAGCTAATAAAATCATCTAACGTTGAAACCAATACATACAAATTGTCTTATAGATTTTTTAAAGCCATTTACAATACCCTCCCAAAGATATAGAAGGCCCATGTTCAGCAGTGGACTTCAGTTGGCTGATGATGACATAATTGAAATTTCCCCATACCTTAATAATTTTCTCTCCCTCAGCCCCCAGCGCCTTGCCGTGCCAATTCTCCAAGTCCTCTATCCCTGGGAAGCCCTTCCCCTTGTAAGTCTTGGCGACGATGGCGGTGGGTTTGCCTGCCGTACTAGCGGCCGCGTCGAACGCCTTCACCAGCTCCGTGACGTCATGCCCGTCCACCACCAAAGAGTTCAGGCCAAACGCCTTCAGCCGGGCGTCGTACACGTCCATCTGTTATGAATAAGGTGTTGAATATGTGTGTTCGAAGGTAATAATTATGCGTACTAATGGTTATATGAGGATGTTAGAACCAGTAGCCTAACTTGAGTTCGATGACTTGATCTACGACTTTCCGACCATTCTGGCACTGATTTGTCGAAATGTACTTACTTATACTGCCATTTATGTCCAAATTATGTTAACAATTTTAGGCCGCTCTGGTCTTGTATAACATGTATAAATACGAAATCACAAATAGGTCAAAAGTCAAAATGCAGTTAGCCCACTCTGGTTCTAGTAGCCTCATATTGTTTTAAGTAAATTTGTATCTTTTCATGACAAAAGAACACTGGTGGTTTCTACTGTTTCATGAATTAAGAATAATTGATGTTGCACAATTCGTCAACGTCACAGTACATGGAGCATCATGTGTCGCGCTTTTTGTTGTGCAATTCTAAGTTGGGTGAGTATACTCTTACTTGATACACTCATTAGTTGATCGTCTATTTAAAATGTTATAGGCTTACACTTTTATTAGTAACATATTACTTGTCGAAATTACAACAGTACATAAATCCATTAAATTGCCTGAAAAACTTCTAAATTAAATAAATTACTTCCAATTTAATATTTTGTAGCAATTTCCCCAAGGTTTAGTCGGAAGAACTAACACCTCTGACTCTACAAAATCACACGTGTATTCACAACGAATTACACTTTATTAATGGTGCAGGAAAACATAGTGAAGATAATATCTGAACACTTGAAAGTTCTTTGAATTTTTTTTGACCGTATAGCCCACCACCCCACACTAGGCCAGTGTGATGGACCTTAGCTCTCTCAATTGTAGAAGAGACGTATATGGGGTGATCATCATGACATTTTTATGATGTTTTATAATTAAATTAGTATAATGCAAGTGTAATGTGTGACCTTGTGCTGCAGCGACGTGGGTTCGGACTGCCCCAGGCGGTTGACGTCGAAGATGACGACGAGGTTGTCCAGCTTGTAGTGGCTGGCGAAGTGCAGCGACTCCCACACGCTGCCCTCCGCCGCCTCGCCGTCGCCCACCAGGCAGTACACCCTGCGGATATGCGCTGTTAGTACTGCAGGAATACCTACGTATATACTATTTACAGTGGGATAAGGAGAGCTTGTGAAACGACAGGATGTGGTGGATAATTGCACCGAGACAAGTGCTTATTTCATATATCAATATTATCATGTTAGAAAATTATATATTTTTTTTTATTATTCTCACTACAATATATTATGCAATGAGATATCTAGACACTCCATCTCATCTCGGCATCACCATAGGTTCGACTGGTAGGGAATATTTTACACATTAACTCCAATTATACCAACTTTGTATGAAGTGTAAATAAATAAATAAATATGTAGCTGTTTTATTAGTTTTAGCAATATGCCAATATAGTTTAAAAAAAAATATAATTTTGTAAGAATGTTACTGGCCGCGTCGACCGACGTCGGTAGCGCGAGTACGACAAACTGCATTGTATCGCAACAACTCACTCACTAACACACAACTATATGTGCCGCTATTTATTTTAGTTGGTGCCGATTTGTTACTGGTATCATTAAAATTAGTTTGTGTTAGTATTAAAAAATAAAATTAATAATATGTACTTCAATACATGAGCTCTTAATTACTATAGCGCTTTTATTTAATAGGGTTATGAGATTTGTGGTTCAGATGGACAAAATACATTGATGACAAGTGAAAAAACAGTAAAGTGCAGCCCGATTCAGTAATTGGTAATTTTAATCTACATAATAAGTAGTTCGGAAAAATCGATTGTTTCAAATAATGAAATGTTTTTTTTAATGCACTAAACAAACATTACTCGATTACAAAAACAGTCGGTAATGTATTACGCCATTCAATGATTTTACGATGACTAAGCAAGGTCATTATCATCAAGGCCAAGTGTTATTGCTTACTCAACGTATTAGTTGCATTTTTGTTATTTTTATCGTAATCGGTTCAAGTATGTAAGAATTTGATTAATGATTTGAATCTTCTACTATACAAATATAATTTTTTTTTTGGTTTAGTGTTTCATTTTTTTATAGCGTTAATAATATGAAGGGAATGGTCGAGAACTCCAATTACTGTTAGAAAAAAATTAGTTACTGATTCGTAGCAATATAGATCTTATTCATCAGCCAAAGAAAGTCCACAGCTGAGCATAGGCCAGTCCCAATAATTTCCATAGTGACCTGTTGGAGGCAGCTTAGATAGTAGTACAGTTATGAACCTTATTGGTCAAATGATATAGAACAGGGGTTGTCAAATGGCCTCGAGAACACAGCAATGTAACAAAATACCTTTGTTATTTCTTCTATATATTTTTTTCTTATAAAGAGAATGTGCGGACCACGACGGTCATATCATTTCTTAAAACGGACCGCGAACGAAACTAATTATATGTAGAATATGTGTGTACCTGTAGGGCGCCTGGTCGAAGTACTTCCCGACGTAGGCCATGCCGGCGGCCACGGCGAGGCCCTGGCCCAGCGAGCCCGTGCCCACGTCCACGAAGGCGAGGCGCGGCGTGGGGTGTCCCTCCAGGTCGCAGTCCAGGCGGCGCAGGCGCTGCAGCTCCTCCAGCGGGAACAGCCCCGCCTCCGCCCACGCCGCGTACAGGATCGGCGCCGCGTGACCCTACACAACAATTATTTTATTACTGTGTAGATTTCGTTGTTAAATTTCAAATTATTATAAGAAAAATTGGTAACCCAAAATTTTAAGGGGTAACTACCATCTTGGCTTTAAACTTCACTATTTATTATAAAAACAAGTGATAACCCAAAATATTACTGCGTGGGTTAATTACAGCAAGCTACAGTAGCTTGTGAAATTATTAGGGACACTCACAAAATTTTGTTTTTAAAATATTTAAAAAATAATCTTAAATATTTAATAGTCCACACCTCATGAAAAAGTACGTTATTTCTTATGAGGAAAATTCGTGATCCAAAAATTTTAAGGCGTAGTTTAATTAAAACATGGTACAATGGCTTGACAAATTATTAGGGACAGTCAACAAATTTATTTCCTACAATATTGGTCCGCAACTTATTAATATATACTGTTTTTATAATAATCTTTAATAATACAACACTTCATACTTAACAATAATATATAAAAATTATCTTAACCTTAAAAAAAATAAAACATAGTTGTGAGAAATTATTCGTATTTAGTTACATTTCTTTTGGCTTCGGTGAGAGCTTAAATCCGTCTCGGCATGCAGAAGAGTTTTAAACTCAGATTTTCTTTGGAACAAATCAACCCCACGATCCAAACTGAAAACCATAAAAATAAAAAGTATTGTGAAAAGAATGCGCGCTTACATATTGTTTATTAATAACAGTAAAGTAATACTTACTTTTAATTAATAATTATAACACAAAACAACTTTTTATAATATTATTAACATATTTTATTTTTACGTGTGACAGCGATTCTGTGACTACCGGTAAATACCTAAATAATAAATAAGTTAAAAAATACTTAAATAAGTATTTTTAAAAACAAACTAATAAACCAACACTTTAAATCTACTTATATTTAGTTTCAGAGATACAGTGAATGTAAACAATACATCTAGGAATTCTTACTTACTTAGGACTGCAGTTAAATGTATCTATTGATGCTAAATTAAATTGATAAATAATGTGACTGTCCCTAATAATTTGGTAATTTACGAACATAAAAAAGTTTATAAATGTCTATTGTATAATTTGTACATTTATTTTTTCATCATATTTTTGTTATCCTATCAGCTTACAAAAGTTCCACAGCTGGATATGAACCTCATTGGTAATTTAGCTCCAAACACCACAAGAATATTAAAAAAATGAACATATAGGTGTACCTTAGAGAGGATGAACCGGTCGGCCGAGGGATCTCTGGGCGCGGAGACCTTGTACCTCATCGTGTGGAAAAACAGCACCGACATGATCTCTGCCATCGACGCGCATGACGTTGGGTGCCTGCAAGATAATACTCCATTTAGAAATAGTCATCGGGTTTTCCGCTAGATGTCACTGTTTTTGTTGTTTTAAATACCAATTTGAGTTACGAATGAAAAATGCTGAATTATTGGGGGGACATCAAATTTGATGTAAGCGGAAGTTAAATGGTTGATAACAACAGCGTATATATATTTTCTATATTATTTCATTTGGTTATTGAAATATATACCATAATTTATCGCTAATAGTTTTAGCAAAATTTTTGTCTAAGGCCGTCATCAATTATTATTACGTAAATTGTTTTCCGGTTCTTACAGAAAAAACAACACCCGACTGAAGATTATCGTGTACGCCTACTGTTCAAAGTTCAATATGTGTTTACACGTCAATTGTCACATACTTTAGTGTCGAGTTATTGTAGGTATGACTCGAGAATAGAAACCAATGAGTAAATAATATTATAAGATTCGTCGTAAATTCAACTTTTATTTAAGGGGGTAGATGCACTTAGAATTTTTGAAAAATCGATTTTTTTTTTTTTTTCATTTTCTTAAAGTATGATGTTTCAAGAATATTGTCTGAAAATTTCAAGTCAATCCGATGAATAGTTTTCAAGATATTTAGTAATTACTGAAGCAACATTCAACCTCTCGGTTGTGAATAGAGCAGGTAGCGGACGGCAGCTGCAAGCGCCCGGTTTTGTCACGCCTATTATTTTGTATGAATAGAATAATTTCAAGTATAAGATGGAAAATTTTTGGTTAAATTTCATTTTACACTCGACATTGGAAGTGAGTAGTCGATACACGTGTTTTTTGATTTGTGAAAATTGTTTTGAAAATTTTATCATGGATCGTGCGAAAGGTTCAAGAGAACTTCGAAAGTCTAATGGTGTTCGTAAATCGCGTACTGTCAAAAGAAAAAATGTATTCAATCCAAAGACAGCGGAACGTGATCAAAGTGTTCTTAGTTCGTCAGCTAAAAAATTAAAACGTGACCTCGAAGACAGTGCGCCTGAAGATAATGGTGTTGAATACAGAATAATAAACTTTATATCTGTTTTTACTGCTATTGCAAGTATTGTCAAGTGTAAGGAGTGTGATGGAGATGTGAAATTTCAGACAGCTAGTACACGTGGCTTGGGATTTAAAATTGTAGTGGCTTGTAATAATTGCGTTCACGAAAATATTCCCTCATGTTCTTTTATAGGACGTTCCTATGAAATAAATAGACGATTCATATTTGTAAGTAGAGTCCTAGGATTGGGATATGAAGCCATGCGAAAATTTTGTGGTCTGATGGACATGCCACAATTTTTAGATAAACGTACCTTCCAAATGTTATTGAAGCAAATACTAGATAGTAGTAAAAGTGTCGCTGAATCATTATTAAAAAAAGCTGTAGATGAAGAAAAACGAAAAACATCAAATGCTGAAAATAAAGAAACTAATGAATTGACTGTTTCTGGAGATGGAACATGGCAAAAACGTGGCTTTACTTCTTCGTTTGGGGTTTCTACGATTATTGGTTATTTTACGGGAAAAGTTCTGGATTTAAATATCAAGAGTCGTTATTGTAAGCTGTGTGAATACATGAAACCTAAAATAAATACTGTTGAGTATGAAGAGTGGAGCGAGAATCATAAAGAAGTCTGTTCTGCGAATCACGAAGGATCATCAGGCAAAATGGAAGTCGACTCAATTGTCGAGATTTTCACCCAGTCAGAATCAAAGTATGGAGTTAAATATATAAATTACATTGGAGATGGTGATTCAAAAACGTATTCTGGAGTTTTGAAAGCCACTCCTTACAAGGATACTGTAATAAATAAGAAAGAGTGTATAGGTCACGTACAGAAACGTATGGGAACTCGATTGCGCTCATTGAAGAGCAAGGAAGCCGGTCTTGGAGGAAAAGGTAAACTGACAGGGAAAATGATTGACAAATTAACTGTTTACTATGGTTTAGCCATACGTCGGCATTGTGATTCGCTAGAGAACATGAAAAATGCGATATGGGCAACATTTTATCATTACAGCTCAACGGATGAAAAACCACAACACGAGAAGTGTCCAAAAGGTGAAGACTCTTGGTGCTCATATCAACGAGCTGAAGCTAAAGCAGAACTTGATTCTTACAAGCACGATTATAAGCCCTTACCTCCAGTTGTTTTAGATGCTATTAAACCTGTTTATAAAGATTTAAGTAATGATAATTTACTTTTGAGATGTATTGGTGGTTTCAATCAAAATAATAATGAAAGTTTCAACCAGCTCGTGTGGAAAATAAGTCCCAAAACATTGTGGAGTAGTAGCACTATAGTAGAAATTGCTGCATATGTCGCTGCATGTTTGTTCAATGAGGGTTCACATTCATTATTACTGATTATGAATTCACTTGGGATTGATTGCGGACCCAATTCTCACCGTTACACGGAAAAAAGAGATTCAGAACGAATAGATTTAGCGAACAGGCGGGCAAACGAAAATACCCGCGAGGGCAGAATGCGTCGAAGACAACACCAGCTAGATGTTTTAGAAGTTTCAAAATCTGCAGAAGCTCTATTATATGGTCCAGGTATTGATGATTCAATATTAATATCTAAATAATTCTATTAGGCTACAAATTTTATGTGATAAACGAGTGTAAGCTAGTCGGACTAAATTTTTCTAGCAAAAATTTTTCAAAGTTTAATAACTCGATGAATATTGAATTTAACCAAATTTTGTAAAGAATACTTTCGCTTCAAAAATTCTTAAAACATACGAAAATAAAAAATCAATTTAAAAAAATGAAATTTTTCAAAGAAATTATTTAAACAATTAGCTATAAACAATTAAATGTTCAAATTATCAGCAAAAAAATGTGATATTCGGATTTTACAGATAAAATTACGCAAAATTTAACTTTTTCTATTTAATTAGATACTTAACACCAAAATTAAACAAGATCTACTTTTAAAAAACTTTAAACGCGTTTTTATCAAAACTGTGTTTTTCCATTCGGTGCCCAATTTAACTCGAAAACCATTGGGTGGATATTGATGAAATTTTAATATTATCTTTTTGGCATTAAGAACTAGTCTTTAATCGAAGGATATTGATTTTTGTTAACAATTACTATATTTTTTAAACAATTAACTTTTAACATTTTATCGAAAATCAGAGTCCAAAGTTTCGAATGCCACCATTTTGTAAATTTTCAAAAAAAAAAAAAAAGCTTCGATTAAAGACTGGATTTATTATTAAACTAAAGGTTTCACCTTGGTTTTTCGAATTCAGATGATCCAGAAGGCTGTTGTGATGGTCACCGCGAAGTACTACTCGCGGGAGAGGATCCAACCGATATGGCGATATTTTAATAAATAATATGTATTTTTTTTTTTTTTTTCATAAATGTTAAGTTAAAGCATTGTATAAAAACTCTGTATAATTTATTTTGTAAAATAAACTTAATTACTGTAAAAAAAAAATTTTTTTAAATAGGCCTTTTTTTACGCTTCTGAGTGCATCTACCCCCTTAACAGAAAACAAGCTTCTTGTAATACAAAATTTGTAATTAAAGCAAGCTTGTTCCTGGCTTATACAGGAACTTGAACCTATGAGATCATTGACTTTCTAGCTACGTTAAACCGTTCAATCCTTTATTGTATCAAATAATCATGGCAGTTTCTTACTGGTTTGCATTGCGCAATGTCGAATATACTTAGAGGATTCATAAAGAAAATGGGTTTGATTCCTAGCTAAACTTTCCTTTAAAAACAGATACAGTGGCATGCATGTACATATTTATAATTATGGATTCAAGATTTTTTTGCAAAATGTCTAGCATGGCTACTCTCTAGTGTGGAACACAACATGCTATAATTTACTGCTTCGTTCTCCCATGCAACACGCTATCCGATATACACATGTGCATTGTGCAGTCCATTGAATTTCAATCGCATGCAGTGCGTAGTACTCATAATTCACTATAGTTTTTGTTACCCCTGCAGCTCTGGGTTATAATTTTTGCGTTTTTATACGATCGGTTTTAAAGACGACTGTTTCGTGGCCTCGCGGTACAAGTATGTATCGATTTCCGGACAGTGTTATTGCGTTTATCCATTTGGAAATTTCCAGTAGCAGCATGGAGTCTGGAATTTTGTCCGTAAAACGGCAATAGTCTCGCCCTCTATTCAGAAGGACCTATACACGACTCGCTAAATATGGGTGCAGAGATGCATACCTACTCCTTCGAGGGACATAGGCGTTAGGTTCTGTATGGTCTTGTGTATAGTGTTAAAAACATAAATCTAGATCCTAATATATCCTAAGTTTATTGAATTACTCTAAAATTAATATTACTGCATGTTTTCTGAAGTAATTTATTTTTATTTTAGCACCAAAATCATGTCAACTGGCAAGAATTCCACTTAGCAGACACATTTGTGATACGTCGTTAGCAATCGAAAATACATCAATTAACCCAAAAAAACTATGTAGCTTGTATTTCAGTAGAATGCATCTTGGTGGATGCCATTCCAACAAATACTATTACAACTGGTATTATATTACTTATGGTACTTGCCACGGGCGTCATTTATCAACGCTGTGAGTACGACAAACAGTTTTATGTACGCTCTCGACCGACGCAGTTCCATGGCAAAATCTACGTAAATATTGCCTTCATGCAGTGAAGCATAACTTTTTTACACGGTTTAAACTTATTTAAACACTACCATGGCAAAGTAAACACTAATTACTTGTAATAGGCATTCAAATCAATCACGTCGGCTTTCTGACGTTACGCTTATACAATAACAGAAATGGAAATACACAAGTAACGATAGAATTTTTTTCTTAGATATTTGTGCGTCAGTGTTTGGATTGTTATTTGCAGTTGACTAGGATTTGCCGGTACGTAATAGGTTGCGAGGGTAAGATTGTAAACTCGTAAAAAGACAAGTTTATACAGTAAAGATTTTCTTCTTTATAAAAACCTTACTCCACATCAAAATATTTTTTGCTATGTGCTTAAGTTTTCCAAACAGATATTTGAAGGCCATAAGTAATATTGATTCCAGCGGGTGGTTACACCGTGACTGTTTAGCTTCGAACACTTGTGAATCTCAAGGCCAAATTGGCCGTTAAAATTTAAACGATACGAACAAGCCGCTTTTAAAAAATCACTAAATGTCTGCACAAAAACCCTACAAAAATGGACGCCAGAACAATGATGCCTTCTAAAATAAAATTGAGAATGCCTTCTAAATTGTTGCCAGGGGCTTGCCCTACATATAAAATTTTCCAGGCGATTTCCTGTTTATCACTACAGGCAGTAAATTTCTCATATCATCCTGATAATGGTGGGTAAATTAACACCCGCTGATAGTAAATGGAATAGCAAGTTTGTTACAAATGCCGGAAGAAGGGCGATCTCTAACGGGCCGTATGCGACCTCAGCGGACGCTTGGGTTCAACGAACTACACGACAAACTTGCTCGACTCCTTATACTCGTTATCTAATGGCTGCTGTACTATCTATATTGTAGGTTGTTCTCCTGTAACTATGACAGTTTAGACCTTAGTCCACATTGCTGGCCTAGTGCGGGTTTGCAGACTACAGGCTTCAGAAATTCCTAAGAATGGCTAGGTGATAGATTAATTTGTGCCTGAGGTTTGAACTCGTGATCGCAGAGACTTGAGGGCATGCGCCTTAAACTTGGGTCCATCATTAATTCAATAGTACAATTTTGTTTTAATTAATTTTTGAAAACTAATGCAACAGGTAATGGATATGGAGTAAACTTGATACTTCGAGACTCGTTTTAATTTGTTTAAATAACACAAACACATTGTTGGTGTTCAAAGTCCAATATAATACTTGAATTTACACCTCAGTACAGTACACCTCTGCTCATGCTGTGACGAGTTAATATGTTCAATTATGTATTAAGTAATTAAAATTGTTTATAATATAGAAATTTCCTTCACAGGAGTTCAATGCTATAAATAATGTGTGAAAATAATCAGCAATGGCTCACAGCAACTGATAACTTGGAGTTATGCAATCAATTACCGACAGATACAACGGGTCAAGGATATTTAGATGACAAATAGAGGTTATTTACTGTACAACAATCTGTTACTTGTTTTACTATTAAGATGGAATCTTTTAATAGCCTTTATGACTCATGTTTTAGAAATAAAGTAGAATTTTAGACATCCATTTTGGAATATATAACAAGCATGGTTCAAGGGTATCAGAAATTCCCAAGAAGGTAAAAGTGGTATGATATATGAATATTGAATTATTTGCCTAGTGAGCATGATTATAGGCGGCCAGTCTGCACTAAACAACAACTAAGGTCTATATTCTCAATTGTAGAGGTCTCTGCCCAGCACTAAGATGTAATGGGCTAATAATAATGAATCAGCATGTGTGAAAGAAATAGCAACGAAATCCCATCTTGCACACAATTTTATAAAAAAAAAGCCATGTGTTCTACCTAAACCCATACTAAAAATCATTTTAATGAGTCCAACAGTTTGACAGAAAAATAGAATAGACAGCCTCCAAGGTGGAAAGAACTGTTTTTGGATTTACAAAATTAGTTTGGATATATTTTGCTTTGTTATAAGGGACAAAATAAATTGAGTAATGAGCAGAAAACTAACAATAAAATATTCTTAGTAGTACTGGTATCAAATTTATGAAATCAGCGTATAAAGTGAGGCATTGCATTTCATTGCCAACACAGTCAGTCCACATATCATTTTACTTTAATTATTTGCAGTTCTCAAATTAAACAATGTTGTATGTTGGAATATGAGATTGCAGGAATTTACTTGGTGATGGTGGGTGTTTGTATGGTCCGTTGACTTAATCATATATTATATTTAGATTGGGGCTGAAGATAACAATCAACAGGAATAATAATGAACAAGATGCAAATTTTTAAAGAATTTTGATTCTACACTCATTTTTAGGTTTCCTTTTTTTCTTAAAGAGAAATGTGTAAATTAAGAACTTTAAGCCTAATTATAGTATATGCGGGAGTAACAGATAAACTTATCTTTACAATCGTAAAATTATGAGATATTTAAGATAATCATAATAACATGATTGAAATATTTTTATCACATATCTGAAGATAATGTAATGTCATCAACCTCATGTAATAAAAACAAAAATTGTGAAATACTTATAATTTACTGCATCAAATTAAAAAATTAATCAAGAACTTAAAATTCCGATTTTATAATACTTAACTGTAACCCAGTTCATTAGCGTAGTACACATTATTTATGTTTATTAGAAGCATGCAAACTTGACGCCTTGAGGTGTGCGTCAATCTTATATAAATAATGTTAAAGTTTTGTTTATAAAATTATAATTAAACATTTAATTTCTCCGCTGCTGTGTTATAAAATGTTTAATTGACAATTCAATATCGTAACGTGGTCATTTCAGAATTTACTAAAAGTGGCGGGAAACGAACGTTTACGAAAGTTTGTTTGAGTTTCTTGGTAAAGAAAACATACTGCATCATTTCACCGGCTAAATTAAAAAGGAAAACACATTTTAAGTTTTAAATTGTATAATATTGACATAATAATGCGAATTTTACCATAACCTTGGCAACTTATCACGTGGTCATGGCGTCATAACCTAAAAACTTCCACCGGATGTCGGCATCAGTGACCGGTGTGGAATAATGACATATGGAAAATTAATTAACTTCTACCGATAGCGGTTACCATGGCTTATCGGATACTTAATAAGCAAGTAATGCAGTTTCAACCTTCAAAAGACCTTTAGTAATATAATAAAAATAAAGCTAGGTTATATCACTTACCCGGATTTCGAGGCATTTGTTGCAACGATGCTGTCGATCCTCAGCTTGTTGGCAATATCTTTAAGCTGATCAAAATCTACGTTCTTGTCGCCCTTCATTTTTGGAATGTTTATTTTATTTATTACTTTAGTAAGCAACACGACGCGACCGGTCTCTAGCCCGCCGTCCGGAAAGTGACAATTGTGGAGTGTGGACTGATTAATATAGGTTGCCAACTTATATAAATTTTCCCCAATCGAGTACTGATGACTGAGGCATAAATTGGGGGATATAAGTCAACGCTAAATTCTCGATATACATCGTCATGGAATTTGTCAGCAACATGGAATAATACATTGTGATGTTATACCTTAGTCATACAAGTTGTAAACAAAATAAGTCATGTCTTGGAAAGATGTCAAAAAATATTTAGATTAAAAACAAACACTTGTTGCGCAAATTGAAATTCTTAAGATATTTTTTTTATTGCAGATATTTGTATAAATTTCACGTATCAAAATATGATTTAGGTATCTAAATTTAAAAAAAGATACTTGTTAGGTTTTCTGTAGCGTCATCTGTTCATACGTAGCTAAGATTGAGCTTCAGTGTACGATTAATAGATGGCGTTCCGAACGTAAAGAGTTTTTAAATAAAGAGGCTAATGATGTGCCAACTCGGAAAAAACAGAACTCGATTTAACTCGAGTTAAAATCCACATAACTCGGGTTGAACTCGAGTTAACTGCCAAATGAATGTTCTTTCTATAATTTTTACCAGTTTATTTCCTCAGCTTCGCATTAATAGTTTAAAAAATTGAAACAAATGACATTTTTATCCGTTTCAATTCTTTCAGTTTTTATATTATTTATTTATAATGAATTGACAGAGTTATACTAATTAAAGTGAGAAAGAAAATTATTGTTTGAAATCATTTATTTATGTATTTTTGGCTTGAATTTTATTTATAAACATATTTATATTTATTATCAATAAAACTATGAAAATATATAGCAGTCTTTTAAAATAAAATCAGACTAACATTATGATGCGGGTATGTACAATGTACATAGTTATATTTACAGGCTGATAATTGTTTTACAAACACAATATTTTCAAGAAAATTAGATAATTAGTATCGCAAATGCTTTTCTTAGTTAAATTATATAGGTACTTATAATTTAGTCTTAAATACATAATATGTGACACTTGTTATGAATGAATTAACGAACATAGTCTCACACAAATGATCGGCAAACTACGCTCCATGTCGGTTGACGGTTCCATTCGATTTACGAACTCGAGTCAGAGAGAATTCAACTCGAGTGGGTTCGAGTTACGCCCAACTCGAGTTAGCTCGAGTTACTTACTCGAGTCGACCATCACTAAAAGAGGCTAATCAGTTTGAACCATCACTAAAGTCCTGTGACAAATTATTTTACTAATTTTCTTCTTGTCTCGCAAAAAATTATATAAGTTTATGTATGTGAGTTTATGTGTGTTAAAAAAAAAACAATACTTTGCCTTAAAAACCTGAAATAGTTATAATAACATTCCCTTACATCTTTCTATTCTTAAAGCATAACATAAGATTAAGTTCGTCAGGAATTATTGGTAATATGGAATATACTTGGGTGGATGACAATAACAGTTTATAGTAGTATACACACATAAGTACACTCTTAATGGGCCACAAATATAGATTACAAAACGTAAAAGATATCCTTGTGTTGCAGAAGTAAATGTCATCCTTTACGATATAGGTATTTGTAAATTTGTTTATTTGATGAAGTGTTCGCTTTTTTTATTTTTTTATAACATATCTTGTAAAATATACGTCCAAAAATGCATATCCTTTTGGAGATTTTTACTGAGGTGAGTATGTACAGTACATATGTATAATGATGTATTGTGTGCCAGAAAGTATAAATATGTTTTATCTGATTTAGGTAGCAAAGACTAGTCTACATATATCTATTTTGTTGTCACATTTAATAAAAAGACGTAACAATACATTGTTTGTATAATATATGTTCAAATCTCCGTAAACACGAACAATACCTCGTCACATCAACATTGTGCCAAACATTTATACAACGATCCGATCAAACGCCGCTGATATTGGATTGTACCTCCAAGCGGAAGCCACCACCACATCCTACGACTCCAAAATCAACTTTATCCCCCACTTATAAAGTTTATATTCTTTTGGTGTAAGACTAGGGGTAGTAACAGGGGTGTCGCGATAAAAGTCAGGGTGGCTATTTCTGAATCTCGCTGACTTATCATAATCGGAAGGTACACCTGAACGTTGGCGAAATAACAAGGATAAGTCTGTTTAACATCGGTTTATGAATTTCATGAAGATGTATAACGATGGATATAACTTTATATGATTCTATATTATTTTATAGGCTTATAGGTATTATGATTAATGTATTGCATTTTGGTTAAATTTATCTAGTTAGAAATCAAGGCGGTGCATTAAACGCTAGATAATAAATATCTAAAAACTTGTTTACTTACATTACTATTTATTAATAATAGTGTAAACTACATGTGAAAGTGCTTCAGCCTTCAGCCTTCAGTCATGTAGGTACCTAGTTGAATTTTGAACCGCGTGCCTTTGTCTTCAATTAATTTCAAAAGCTGAGTAATTTTAACTGATACAGATAACTGCCTTAAGTAAAGAGGCTTTGAGAGAGGATATATAAAATTGAGTACCGAACGAATACATGCAATTATTTAATTGCATAATTTAACAACATAACAATACATGTAAAAACAAATTCGAAAGACATATTTCAATTTTATTTTCGTTTTATTTCGATAGAGAATATAAAATCAACGAAATAAAGCCATTCTTCTTATATTTTTCTTCACAAAGATCAAAAATATCTGCCATTTTTCTGTCCAATCAAATCTTATCGTCGTATCATGAAAATTCTCTCCCATAGCTAAGTCGTAAAGGCTCGCGCCAAAAACTATATGCGACGGTATAACGCAAAAACATCGCGCGGATAAATAAATATAAAAACAATAAAACAGTTGTCTATGGGTGGGAGAATGGGCGCAATGGGCAGAGGGCAGATACGGTGACCACAACTTTACCGGAAGAAAAACAACATTAGTCTATGGTCAATAATATAATGACAGTTACCGGACCCATACACCATCAATAATATTGATCAATATTCTGATTGTACAATATTATTGAACGTGTAGGGATAATATTGAAGCATTGCGCCGTGATTGAGCAAAAGATTGATGGAGCTTAATTTTTATTGATCAATATTTTTTTATTGCGCTGTGTAGGGTTAATATTGCTCAATATATTTCTTTTTTTTTTCTTTTCAACAAAATCACCAGCGTGGCTGCCGCCAAAACTTCGTCGTCAGACATGTTGCTCGCACGAAAATATTGATCAGAGTGGTTTATCAATTTTATTGACAGAATTTATTGAACGTCTGGAATCAAAGGGGGTGTTCAATATTATTGAACAATAAAAAGATTGTTCAATATTATTGTAGGTGTATGGGGCCCCTTATTTTGCGAGATGTAAAGATGGCGCCTTTTTTTCCTTTTTCTCATTGATGATGTTATATGAGGCGATTTAGAAGCTTATATGTATTATTAGAAACTACTTCACCTATAGGTATATTGTTGATTGTGAATTAATACAATTAACTTAAAGTCATAAAAAGGTTTATTTTTTTAGTATAATATTAAAGACATGTAACAAGAACAGTAAATTAAAATTACGACAATAAATTTCCTCTTGGCTTTCGTATCCATAATGTTTTCTAGTGATGGTGTCCCCACACCGGCCAGCGTCACCGGCGGGTCGGGGTGGTGAGCTCGCGGGGCGGGGGGTGGCGGGGTGACGTTCTGTTTTCAAATTCAATTGGCCAGTGTCCCGGGGCGATCTTTCTCCGCGCTATTCTGAATTGAATATCAATGGTAGCTCTGTATCATTGGCTTTGAGTGGACATTACTGTATTTATGCCTTTTGTGATGTTTTAAATATTGTATTGGTGAAGGCAATGTGCCAGAAATGAAGCGTAATCTTTATTAGGTTTATTATTTTGCCATAAATGAGGGACAGTTTCTTTCCTCTGCTAGGCTCTGTATGGTTGAAAATCCACTATAAAAATGGAAAGAATTTACAGGAGCAATCATTGTTAAATAACTTTGATAGTTGATATTCACAATAAGCAAGACATTTATAGCATAATGGCTGTTGTTTGACGTCCTTGCGATTTCTTATCGATTCTGATTTAAGTTATCGAATGTCGATACAGGACACCGCGACACCTGTATCCGTATCTTGTATCCTATGTATGTGACTGTTGGGTGATGTTTTTTGAAATTATTTTCTTTATTAAACTTAATATTTTTATAGTGACAATAAACGTCTTCTTTCTTTCTAATCATACAAAGACATAACTTACTTTCACCTCAGTATTAACGTGTAGGATTGAATAAGAACGTCCACGTTATTGGTTACATTCTCGTCGGTTAGCTAAGACATACGTAAGTAAAAATTGTAAACGGGCGAACTTTCCTACGTGTACCCTCTTTGTGTGCCGTCCACCTATTGCGCTGTCTAGGGATGCTCGATGAACATCGATGTTCGATGATCATCGATATTGAAAGCAAAAACATCGATGTTTTAATATCGATGTTACCATACGAAAAATATCGCAACATCGATGTTAACGGAATCGATCATCGATGTTAACTTACGGCCTCACCTCACGCACGACACGCACATCCAAACCAATGCAACTTAGGAAACAAATTATGTCTTCTATGAACGCATCCACAAATCAAGTTTTTTAATTCTGAACGCTTGCTTGATCCAAGATTTAAAAATATTCACTTTCAAGATCCCATAGCATGTTCGAAAGCAATTAAATATGTCAAAGAATTACTAAATACTACGAAGGAAACAGAAGTAATTGAAGAAGTTATAAGTCGTTCGCCAGATCCAACAGAAGAATTTAATTTGTGGAGCGAACATTATAAACTTGTAAATGACAAAACTCTACGCCTTTTTCTAGTGATCACGAAATGTCTTCAGAGTTGATTTACTTTTTGAAAAATTCAGTGTCTGATCTTAAACATGATCCTCTCCAAGTTATGAATAATGTCATCGGTTCCACTTCATCATCATCATCATCATCAACAGCCTTTAATTCGTCCACTGCTGGACATAGGCCTCTCCTATGGCACGCCACTGGGCTCGATCTTCGGCTCTCCTCATCCAACCACTGCCAGCCACCTTGCGGATATCGTCACCCCACCTAGCCAGAGGGCGTCCTACACTACGTTTACGGTTCCACTTACCCGAAATTAAATAAAATAGTGGTGAAATATTTGAGTACTATCGTGACATCAACGCCATCCGAAACACTGTTTTCAAAAACACTGTTTTCAAAAACTGGCTTTACTCATTATCAACAAAGAAACCGATTAAAAGGTTCTTCTTTATCAAAATTACTTTTCCTTCAGTTTGATCCAACATCGATGTTCGGTTTTCGATGAATATCGAACATCGATGTTGAGCTTTCGATTATGACATCGATGTCAACATCGATGTTTTTTGAATATCGATCATCCCTAGCGCTGTCTCACATCGTTGGGCTATCACTATGCCAAGATATAACAATTGTATGAACAAGAATATTGTAGTAAGTAGGTGGAAAATAATTATGACCTTATTGATGAGGGTCTAAAAGATTCTGGGGTCGTATTAGCTTAGGTACTCTTATGGTTAAGTCCTTCGTAGGGCAAATGGAGATGTAATTAATCACCCACCTTTCAGAAGTATGTTTATTGAGTAAAAAATAGGTCATTAATGACTAAAAATTAATAAATTTACATGAAAATAAAACTCGACTTTCTCGAGTTTCATGTAGTTAAGACCGCAAAGTTTAGAACATTACTCATTACTGTTGCTAGTACTAATCTCAGCAAACATATTGCCATATTTCACCCTAAAAAATACTGTTAATCTGGCTCTATTATAGTATAGCATAGCACGGCTGCTAAAGAACAGTACAGGACAGGAGCGATGTGGGTATCTGGCAGAATGTTTTCACGTATCACTACGCGAGTTTGATTCCGCTGCGAATGTTTGTGCAGTGAGTAAAGGGACCTGTGTTGTTCTTTATTTGTTGTATTGCTTGATATGATTATTGTAGATTTCAGATTAATAGTGTTTAGTTTAGAAATGTTTTGTCGGTTTTTGGTCGACGAAATTCGTTAGTAAAATGGTTTATTTTCATTACATATCCACCAATGTAACTACTGTGCTCAAGGATAAAGAATGACAGGCACAATGTTATTAAAATAAGTCAAAAGATGGCCAATTTGTTAAAATCCCGCAACGAGACCAATAAGAAAAAATAAAACAGAGAAATTGAAGACAAAGAGTTTTTCACTTTCCTTCAAAACTAACTGGGACACCAAATATTGGTGTCACCCTCAGACAAAAGTTAAATGGAATATGGCTAGTTGGAAACGAAATTCGTTCAAATATTAGCTATTTTCACGCATCTATCTTCGCTATTTCTAACTCCAACCAACATTAACTGATTATTCCACAATTTTGTTTTTATTCTAAAGTAATATAAAGCAAAACTTTTTCGTTTTTTGTGCACATTTATAAACTCTGGTCTTGAAATAGGAATAAAACACGATTACCCATCCAAGGTATCTCCGCCAAGTACGTGAGACTTACAACAATATTATATTTATACTTTTTCAGCCTATATATGTTCCATTTCCAGCCACAGGTCCTATGTACATCTGAGAGGATTTAGACCTCAAAGTTGGCCTAGTGCGGTTTTGTGGACTGCATACATAAAAAAATCCAAGATTTTTTAGGTGTGTGGTTCCTCACGAATCACGACGTTTTCCTTGACAATTACATTAGATATGTTTCCACAAGATAATAGTAGCAATTACATAGGTGATTATACTATGCAATCGTTATACTTTAAAGATATTATTAACAGATTGTATCAATTATCATTTAGATACGAAGCAGATGTGAGTAGTATAGATACAGTGTAAGGATTGCTCAATGTTAAACCGTGTGCTGTAATTGATGATATCTGTAACATACATAATAGATTGCAGCTGATATTACTGTAAACCAGTTCAGTCGAGTGATATTGACGACACAACCCACATTAGTGCTAAGACCTCATAATGCCTCGTGACCTGAGGTTTGGTATAATGATTAGACTCGAAAGAGGTGTGTCTAGACACTCAAAGGACAGGGGCACAGGTCCATCTACATTTGCAAAAGTACCATTCCCGTCTAAAAACAAGAAAAAAATATTTTCGCCGTAAACATTACTTAAAATTTAAAGTTCTCGTCATTAACTATAATTTTAAATAGACGTACTGCCCCGGCATTGCTTTACAAAAATATCCTGACCCTTTTTCCTCAACCAAAACCAAATTACCCTTTCCAATTTACAATTACATCGTATAATCCCATTCTCGTGGCATAAATGTAGTGTGAAACAAAATAAACCGCGCTGCCATCATCGAGTTAATATGAACGTTATCACAAGGTAATTACACGAGTGACGCGTGCGCGGTGCGTTGGCGGCGTGTGCGCGGCGCGTGCGGCGTATTGTCACGGGGGCGTGTAGCACGCGCGGCGTACTGCGGCGTACCTTAGGGGCCCTCCATAAATTACGTCACACGAAATTCGTGAATTTTTGACCCCTACCCCCCTCTGTCACAGCTGGTCACATTTGTACGACTCCCCCCCCTCCCTAGTGTGACGTCACATATTTTGTAATTTTACATCTAGAAATTATTGAATAAAACTGCAGTTCCGAATTAGTTTTATTTTCAAAGAGGCCTAGGCCGTCGGTGCTTGGCACGTAACTATTAGAGCGAGTGGCCGACTAAACAATTTGAATGTTATGTTTATGTAAGGAGAGTTGTAAAATTTTCTGTGTTTTTCGTTAAGAGTGCAAAGTTCAGGTATTAACAAGATCATTTTGAAATGTCCCTCAGTAGACCCCCTCCCTCCCCCTTAACGTGTGACGTAATTTATGGATAGCCCCTTACGGAGCGTGCAGTGCGTTACGCGCGTACCTTACGGAGTGTGCGTTGCGTTGCGCGTGTAGTGTGGGTTTGCGGGAGTGTGTCCGAGTTGTGACATGACCATAACAAATGGGACAAGATTTGATGGTATTTAGCGGCGTGACTTGTTTAAAATGTTATTTATCTATCAGTCTATGTAGGGGATGATGTCAGGAAAATAGGAAATTCTGTTATTATAACACAGTCACTAAATAGTGACTGCTTTATAAGAAGTATAATAAAGCGATCACTATTTAGTGACTGCTTTATTATACTCAATCGAAGAAAACCTTAATAAACTCAATCAAATCTAAACTATGTTCTTGAAAAGGATACTTGGTCGTTGAGCTCATTAACCGAAAGTTCGAAACCATTACCTCAAAATTAGTTTCAGCTCAGCTTAAAACAATCTATGTTAGTTATGATTTAGTAAATACAAGAAAGTTAAGTAGCTAGGTTACTATTTAACTTTCAACATTTTGTTTGTTTCAAAAGTTATGAATCCTAAGCCCCAAAGCAATGTTTACATTCTGGCATTTTATTCCTTTTTATACTGAAAAATGTATGCCCCTGATCATCAAAAACCAAGCTATTTTTCAAGTTTACTCGGAGTCCAACCAGACGAATGCTAGAATTCGTCCAAGTAAAAACTCATACATACATAACACGACAAAAAAGTTTGTAACCAACTAAAACACATTACATCGCACTACATATGTAGCAGAATGTTCTAAAGCTTGCTACATAAGCCGAGATGTAATTTGAATAGCATTAAAGAGTACGAGTATGTGTATAATTCTGGTAATACAGGGGTAGTTGCCACGAGGGTAGCCGCCCCGCCTGTCTCGGCCCATCAATTCTCTATCAATGACATCCGTCTCACTATGTAGTGTTGGGTAAACTGGCTTGACGAAAACCATTTTAGTGTAGTGTTTTTGGTTACAATAAGGAGAAAAAAGGAGTCTAGGAATGTGAAAGAAAAACTTCCAAAATACAGCTTTATGGGACTTTTCAACACAATTGGCTACAAGGACGCAGTTGTATCTTTGTCTACTCATTTGTAAATACAAGCGTGAATGTGTGTATGTTCATGTCTTTTGCTGTTTTTTTATATAATTTTAGAAGGTTATTGCAAGCCAGATATATTTAAAGACTGACCTCTATATTCGACATTTTGCGTGATTAACCATGGCTATGCATTTATGATTGAAGGTATAAAATTGGCTTTATTTAATATCAATTTAAAGTTCCTAAATTTTGTAAGGCAAGCTGGTCTTTAAGGCTTCTATGAAAGTACCGCCACTTAAACATAGGCCTGCCCCTAAGGCTTCGATAGCGTTAGAAGTGTTACTATACCCCTTATTAACTAGTATTTTGGACACAGGGATGGAACCCAAAACCTTTTCCCGTATCTCTCTTCCCCAACCTTACTAGAATAATATTCAAATGACTAGTGAACCGGGCGGCCGCGTTACACTTGTCGCGGCAAAAACTTAGCGCAACTTGACGCAACTTGTTATAACTTAGCCAACTTCAGTACACGGACGGCATCGCGAGGCTTAAGTGAGAACAGTTAATTTATTACTCACTGTCATTATTTCACTATTTTCTACTTGGCGTTGTTTGTTACAGTGGTTTTGCTGAGTCTGTTTGTATGTCAGGTTTAAAAACTCTCTACGATTTTTTTTGGCCCTATCCCACCACACACCCGCCACTGCAACTCCTGTACTCCAGGATCAACAGCGGCAAGCACAGTATTGGCGCCGAGCAATGAAGCTCAGCGAATCTAAGGGGACCTAAATTGTCATAATCCCGCAACGAAGTTAATCAGAAAAGCAATGTAAAGGAGGAGTTGGAAAACAAAGAGTTGTCCACTTCCCTCCACAGCAAAGCGGGTGACAAAACATTGAGCTATGAGGTTTAACCTCACATAAAGAAAGACAATAACAATTACCAAAAAATTTGACGCAAGTAACGCACCACGGATAGATAACTATTGCTTAAATAGATATATCTATGATTGATTGATACTCTCTATGATTGTGAAATAGTGTTCGCCCCAAAGTTTAGGTGCGCGAGAATTTAGGCGGTTGCGCTTCAAAACCCCAGGCACTCATATCTGACTTATCGAAGTTATATGTGTATTTATAAAGAATTATAACGTTTTTTAATGGTGAAGGAAAACATCATGAGAAAACCGGCGTATCTAATCTGCGTATCGTATTTACGTTCGTTAACCCGCACTACGCTAGGACCTAAACTTTCACAGTAGAAGAGAAGGGCCGTGTCAAACAGCGGGACGTATATGGACTGATGATGAACCTGGGCTCGGCAGTTGTCATATTTGAATGGTTCACTAATACCACAGGCATAGCCACGTGCACAAATTAGTTTAGGAACATAATCCTTCGTATTTATGTGGGTGAAGTTAGAGTAGGGGAAGTTTTCCTAAGACATCTTTTGATGACTATTTCAACTTGTAAACTATTGAACCATATGTTTACGTAGCCTATGAGGAGGTATCAGGAGGTTTCTACACCATAATACACGCAGGAAGATTGCCGGAATTTAAAGAAAGTATTTTTAGTGTACCTATATGAAATGAAAGACATAAAATATACAGCAGCTTTTGCATTACAATAATTTGTTGCATTTGTTGCAACCAAAAAAATAATATCACAAAAGTCTTTCGAACCCTAATTAAAATGTAAAAAAATACGTTGTCGTCTCGAAACGTCATGTATACCTATGTATGTATGTTATTCGGTAAAAAATATGAAGTTTGTTAAGACACTATAGAAGAGGCCTATGTCCAGCAATGGACGAGACAAAAGCCGTTGATAATGATGGAGGCCCTCATGCTAAGACTAAGGCCTTTTAAACGGCATTATTCTTCGGTAAATATTTTTTTCTTTTAGCAATGGAAGTGAAGGCTATTGACCATTATTCTTTTACACCAATCGACTGTAAAATTACATTTTTACCAAATGTATCGGCAAAACAAACCAATCGGCAGCAATGTTATTGCTTATCAAGATTGAATATAAAAGGCAAAGCAAATAAGTACAGGTGCGAAATTAAGCTCAGTCCGGCTGTTGGGCGCGTTACGAGCTAACCCATAACCCGTGTTATGCCTTGTATTATTATAACGTTCACACACACATAGACACGCTGGATGGAGCATTTGTTGCTGAGGTAGGGGATACAGGCGTAGTTGACTATAGATATGATTTTTTTACTGTTAAGGTAAATGAGACTGGAATAATGGACTGGGGTTAAGCCCTAATAGCAGAGGAGGGTGGAGGGTATGCCCAGTAATGGGACGAATATGGGCTGAAGCTGGAAGGTAAATTAAAAGTGTTAAAGGAAATTTTTGATTTCAGATATATAAATTTATGTATAATTAAGCTATGACAAGTTAATAAATCCAAAAGCAAATGTAGACATTTGATAAAAGACCGTATCAGTCGTAGAATTTTTATAGAATTTAATCAATATAAGTAATACTCTTGTCTCCTGTTGTTGTTCTTAAACGTAATAGTTAAGAAGCTATTACCGAGAATTTTCATTTTCGACAACCCAATAACACTTTCAATTAGTTCGAAAATCGATTGTAAGATTTTTCGACACCTTAATACATTAATTTCAAACAACTCTTTAACTACATCTTCTATTGCGTACCAAAGTCCCTTGGCCTTAAACTTGATAGGTCTCGAGCACATCTAGCCACAGGCATCTCTATGTCCCGAAGGTTATAAGTTACAGAGGTCGGATATTTATTCGTACGGTTGGATTGTAGTTTTATGGGCGGCCGTAAATGCTGTCTTATTGGTACACATTTGAATAATACGAGCGCGCGGCTATATGTAAAAATATTTACCTCACTTTATGCGCGGGAGGCGCGGGTACCCAAGCCAATACTGTATTAATTGGTTTCGCTATTTTTCAGTATATAGTGCATTCATTTAGGTAGAGCCGACAAGAGAGAAGGGCTATTTACTCTGCTGCTTTTGAAGGATGGACCTATAACTTTCATACTGATTATTTTTACCTACATACATATGATTCATCCATTTTCCTAAAATGCCCTTACCTTGACAGAACAGATCTTAAGGTTATTTTGATCGACATAGAAAACTTGGTAGAGAACTTCGTACTCCTTACTTAACTGTATAGTAATTCATAATGGAACATTTATCGGAATTAACAAAGTAGTAATTATAAGCTTACTTTTACTGATAACAAATAAATGTATACTTTATGTGCTTCATTAGTTAAGTTTCGCGAAATTATGTCTTCTTATTAAACGCTTTTTAAAATTACGGATATTCAAGTTGTTTCATGTTCAACGTATTTTTAGTTGCAGCATCATGGTATTGTTAGTGCGACTTGTTAATTACAGGCTTTTGAATACAAAGTATCATACCAAACTAAGTAAAGAAGACTAAAATCTAACCGTGTTGATTGTAAATTATTTTCGTGCCCAATAAATTTATTTGAGTTTTATGAAAAAAATATAACATTTTTAGGTCAGCCTCGTAGAGTATATTGACTAAAAACGACGATTATTTGTCATCAGACAATTCAGTTTCGTCTGCCCGATGTAAGTTTAAATCCTTTACTTCTTTTTATAGGTGGTATCTAATCGGCAGAAATCGATCCCGGGAACACATTTATATCAGGCTAGGATAGAAGTATACCCGAGTAAAATCTAAGCACTGCAATCCTCATACATCCGTTTCCATTTCGCCATCCACGTGACGCCGCCATTTCTGCATTATTTCCATTTCTCTTTATATTATTTTGTTTCTTTTATAGCCCGCTCCAGTGCTACCATATTTAAATTTTATTCGCCTTAATGTTGCCACACATGCGAGTGCTTGCAATCTCATACCTATTACATTACAAACTTACTGTTGCTGGTGGGAAAATGAAAATTCGTCTGTATTTCAAAGATGATAGGGTGGTATATACAGGTTATGTGGGTGTCTTTAAGTTGGTTTAAGGTACAGATGCCGGGGAAATAGAAGCGATTTGGGAGCAATGTTTTTATTTAGAACGAGGCCGTTTGAATGTGGATAATATGGTGACCACAGGGTTGGAAAAACGGCGTATCCACTTAGATATTTCCATACACTTAGAGATCACTTAGTTATGATGACCCATGCAGGTAAATTGTGTTGTAAGCGTATAAATGTACAAATGTGAACGGACCATGATCATGACCATGGAGACAGGTAATAGTTATGTGGATTAGGAAAACCTTGATCTTTTAGCGTAATGTTTGTAATTACCGTAACAATTTTCCGTCTTAAGTTTTGATCGCTGTTTGTTAGCACCCTGTATTATTTGGAATTGGTCCAAAAGATACATTTTTAGGGACTGCAATTAATAATGCAGTTTGAATGAAAACAATTAAATTAAAAAAAAATTCTACAGCTGACAGAACCGAAAGTCAGGAAGAAATATCTATGTAAGCAGCCGAAATTTCCATGATATCAAGATGGTGTGGAACAAAAATGATGTCTAATATCATACCAGGTGGATTCAGACCGTGATCAGAAACAAAAGCAGGCAATAATAGCTACGGAGATTACATACCCATTGGCGTAAAAAATCCTGACAAACAAACTGCATATATTTACTGATGGTTGTATGAAAAGCGTCAATTTTTTTATTTTTGTTCGGGATTTTCTTTAACTCCAAGGGGTTTGTAATCACCTCAGCTATCAGATCACGGTCTAATAACACCCTGTATGATTGTCTAATACACATTCATCACTCAGGACCAACAACCCATGCATTTTTTATTGTATTTTAAACGCAAGCTTTCGTTTTTCTATTTGAGGCAAGATGGCCGCCCTACACAAAGGTAAGGCGAATGTTTTGATTTGCACAGGGCTGCGAGGCACGCACAACATCGAATCAAAGGTATGAAAACATCGCGGAATTATCAGCGGGCCTGCGGTCTTCACTGCTCACTCGCACAGAAACATTGGAACAATAATATTTGCTCATTTAGAAATCTGCTTTTATTTCTTACAGTATTGTGGAGCAAGATTCGATGTATTGGTTGAGAATAAACTGTTGATTGAAAATGGATAAAAGCCTTACCATTTCTATACTTATTTGGTCAAGACAATATGAGTTTTTTTTTTAATTTTCTATTATAGATAATTAAGTCTCTAATAATATTTAGAATTTGCAGTATTAGAGTTTTAATAATTTATATCAAATAAGCACAAGGGGGGTAAAATAACACCGGCTTCGCAAAATTCATATCGAATGCTAAAAAAATAATCAACACGAAAAAAAATAATGAAAAATTTGAACACCCATAAATCCCCCGATTAAACACAAAATCATTCACAGTCGCGTACTCCCGATTTTATATTAAACGGCATACATTTCCAATACGACGGTTGTACACAGGAGTGCAAGAAATTTACTCTACCCCTTCACATGAATTCCACCCCTATCACAATGATATAAAGGCGGGAATGCTATGCTGGGTTTAAATTTAAGGAGACGTCTTAAAGAGGTTCGATTCGTAGAGAATTCTTTTAATAACCTGAGGATGATTTACGCTGTGCCAAGAACAGGCGGCGCTACCCTAATTAGAGTGAGGGAAAAAATTCACACGCGACACCTTAACGCCACTCAATTGTCAAGTGCGACTCTTAATTACTCTGATTGTGCTTTGAACGATTCCGGGTCGAGAACTTTCGAGAAATTCTTTAATTGATATTAAAATTGCTATATTTTTTTAAGGGTGGAAGGTTATACTTCAAATGCGAAATGAGATGGCGTTTGATTGAGTCTTTGATCCGCGGTAGTAAATTAAAATGTATACAGGTTCGATTTTCGAAACTAAATGCTAGAAATGTGTATAAAAATTTAGATCTACCAACCTATTTAAGGTTGTAATCATTTGTGTGTCAGTGTAAATACATGAGAGGAACTGCAGCATATTTGGAATACTATTTATTTATTTATTTATTTATGCTTATTATACAATGTGTATAAAGGCGGACATAATGCCTGAGGCATTCTCTAACTGTCAACCTTAGGGTGATGCAGAGATTAAAGGTAGGTGCATAAATAGCGTAATGAAAAAAACTCTATACAAAAACTAATAAACATACATTACACATATAATATAATATAAATACATACATATACTTACATAAAAATACATATACTTATATAAAATACATAAAATATAATATATACATATATAAAAGAGGGAAAAAGAACAGAAGACGTACAACACACATATTATCCAGTAATTTCTTTTGAAATAAGCTGCCGAACTTTTATTTTAAAAGCCAAGCGAGTTGTAGCCGACCTGATTTCGAGGGGGAGTGCATTCCATAGGAGAATGGCTTGGATGAAAAAGGAAGAATGAACAATATCAGAGGTGTGGGGGGGACACTTCAGGAGGAGATTGCTTGAGGAGCGAAGGTTTCTGGTATGGTTGGTACCCAGGTACTGGAAATGAGGAGTTAAGTAGGAGGGTGATGAAGGAGAAATAAGAATAGAAAATAGGGTGGTAAGTGCACGCAGAGAACGACGTTGACGGATAGGCAACCATTTTAATTGGGAGCGGAAAGAGGACACATGATCATATTTACGAAGGTTAAAAATGAATCGAATGCAGTTATTAAGAAGACGGTCGAGTTTATTGAGGTATTCTGCATTCAGATCGAAATAGCACACATCACCATAGTCGATTATAGGGAAAATCAAAGTCTGCACAAGCATTGCTTTGGTCTTTACAGGCAGAAAATTCTTCAAGCGGTATAAAGCGCGAAGAGAGTTCGTGACTTTTTGACATACCGTAGTGACCTGGACTCGCCAGCTCAAAGTTGGGTCGATATACAAGCCAAGATTCTTAACGGCTGAGCACCAGTCAATGACAGATCTGTTAAACACGACAGGTGGAAGAGAATTCGTGTCTAATCTAGTTACCAACCTTGGGCTGCCGACAATTATGACTTGACATTTGGAAGGGTTGACGGACAAGCCAAAATTGTCGGACCATTCCTTGATGCGAGCCAGATCACTATTAACCGCTTCAATAGCTGAAGACACACAGTCAGCACTTGCTTGGGAGTAAATTTGCAAGTCATCGGCGTACAGGTGATACGCACATTGAAGGTCTTGGGTAATAAGATTAATAAAAATAGAAAATAACAGGGGAGAGAGTATACCGCCTTGAGGAACGCCTGAAACTAGGTTGCGCCAATTAGACGATAAGTCATCAAGGCGCACCGATTGCTGACGTCCCTGAAGATAACTAGAGAACCATTCCAGAGCTTCAGGCGATATCATAAGCGAGGAAAGGATAGCTAGAAGGATGTCGTGACTGACGGTATTGAAGGCATTGGAAAAGTCGATTAAAGCCAAGACAGTAACCATTGACTTCTCCATGCCAGTCCTAATATCGCCAGTCACTTTGAGGAGAGCGGAAACAGTGCTGTGGCCAGGCCTGAATCCGGACTGCAACGGACTCAAAAAGTTGTTGAGGTAAATAAAATGGGACAGCTGCTTGTGAACACAGGCCTCGAGCACTTTGGATAGGAAAGGCAATATGGATATGGGACGGAAATGGTTAGGAGTTGATGGATTTGAGATTTTAGGGAGAGGTATGACATGAGCGTTCCGCCACAAGGACGGAAACATGCCGGAGTGAAGAGAGGCATTGATGATGTGGGAAATAGCGGGAAGGAGAAGATCAAGTATGGGAATTATCATGCGACGGCTGATTTTATCACAGCCCGTAGCATTGGATTTGATGGACAGGATAACCTTTTTGATATCGTCATCAGCTACTGGAGAAAAATGAAAAGGATTAATATTGGGGCGAGGTAGACTGTTTAAAAACTCGAGAGTACGGCGTTTGATTTGGTGATCAAGGGAAGTAGAACTAGTAAAATGAATATTGACATCATCCAAATCAATACACCTTGGAAATTCTAGATTTTTTGATTTGCCAATACCTAGGGTTCCAAGGAACTTCCAGGTATTAGCCGGGGAGGAATTAGAAATATTATCTAGGATATGTCGGCGTTTTGCATTACGAATCACCTGGTTACACCGATTTCTCGCGATTTTGAACTTACTCCAGTTAGCGTCTGACCGGTGCTTCTTGAATTTGCGGAAGGCGCCATCTCTGCGCTTCATTGCCTTTCTTACATCAACAGTCATCCAGGGAGCTGGGGGGCGCTTTATTTTAATATTTTTTACGGGTGCATGGACGTCGTACAGAGCGAGCAGGCTAGTATTAAAAATTTCCACTTTATCATCAATTGACGGAGTTGCCCACAGTGCATCCCACATAATACTAGCAGCATCCCTGCGCAAGTTCTCCACATTCAAACGACCAAAACAACGCATGCGCAGAAACTTCGAGGGAATTTTGGTGGGTTTAAGGGCATAGGACAGGAAGATGAGGTCATGATGAGAAAAGCAAGGAGCCAAATACTGACCATGACTTGTGACAAGGGAAGGATTTGAGGTAAGGATAAGGTCTAGCCAGGTATCATTACCGTCAATGTTGTGATGTGTGGCTTGCAGAGGTAGAACATGTAGACTGGCTGACCTTAGGATTTCGAGAAGTTTACGGGACCGAGAGGACGTGGGGGAAAGGAGATCGGTGTTGAAATCTCCCATGATGATGTGATGTGCGTAATCCGATCCTAAAGATTCCAGTATCGATTCGACACTGGAGACATAATCAATAGAGGGAGGACAGTAAACCACTCCTAGCAAGGATTTGACTCCACTGACCCAAACCTCAAGAAAGAGATATTCTGCGGAAGGTGAAGAAGAAACGGAAGAAGAAGCAATAATCTTATGAGTGATGTTGCTACGCAAGTAGATTGCAACGCCACCACCTCTTTTTCCGACTCGATCATTTCGAAAAAGAATAAAGCCAGGAAGAGAGTAGGTAGCTGAAAGTAGATGAGGTTTGAGCCAGCTCTCCGAAATCAGGACGGCATGAACGTTGGCATCGGCAAAAGTGTCAAGCAAGTCTGTATAATGGCTTGGTATACTTTGTGCGTTTATATGACACACATTAAAGCTTTGAGAATACTTTGAATCAAAAGTTTGTCGCACCAAGTCACCAAGCACCTCCGTCGTAGAACTGAAACTGTCGTCACTGGAAGAAGAATTTGAAGAGTTGGCAGTATGAAATGAACTATTATTAGAAGACATATATATGTGATACGTATGAGTTTAAGTATATAGATAAAATACTACAAATAATAAATTACAATATATATCAGAATAATATAATTAAGTATTATCTAATAGGTATGACTATGGGTCACTGCAATTTAGTCTCTGCACCACCCGCCAGCAAACTACACTCTACAGTACACAAGGTATGAAACAAAACAATAACAAAAAGTAATTATAACAAAAATGACACAAATCACAAGTAGTAATAACAACAAAAATTAATAAAGTACTAATTTGTTTTTTGAGAATAAATTTAAAGACAAACAAGATAACTCTATATAAATACATAAAATTGTTGGTAAATTATTCAATTTTAATAATTAAAATAACCTTATATCATAAAAACTACAAATCTTATCAAAATTTCATCCTTCTTCATCATCCTCGTCTAAAACTTTAAGTTCACTTAATATGTTTTGTATCTCTATGGAATCCAATATTGTTCTGTCTTGTGTCTCCTACACATTACAGATATAACACAAGGAATCAGAAAACTCGTGCAATTAGATGATTGTTGAGAACAAATTGGTTATAATAAAAGCGGCCGGTTTCGCCGGCGAGGTACATTATTAGCCGCCGTTTGATCCGAATAAATTACGCTCTGATCGAGAACCATTTTTACGGGTACAGGCTGCTCTTATTTACGCACAGGATTTTGCATTTGTTTTTTGCCTTTTACTATAACTTCATCGGCAGCCCATATAAGTCCCACAACAGGATACGTGCCTCCTCTACAACTGAGAGAGTTTAGGCAAAAGCAAGTGATAGTTCAATGTGAATCTATGAATAACTACGAAAAGTCAGAGGTGTGTGCCTGGAGTTTAGACCCGTGATCGTCGAGATTCATGCCCAAGAGACTTATGTTCAAGATCAACACTACTTTTAAGGCCATCACTACTTACTAAGGACCAATATTTATTAATCAATATTGTATACTAATTAGGAGGCCATTTCTCTCAGGCACATTTCGTAAAAGTATCCTTAGTAAATGTCCTCTCCAACGTTCTTGTCTATGTAAACTATAAAATACTGATGCCTTGGTAACTATGTACGTTGGTTGTCTTTTGCTACTGGAAGCCTAAAGGATCGAAGATAAAATAAAAAAGTGTCATTGTTTCACGAAAATTTCAAGTTTCTCTTAAATTCCGAACACCCTCTACACCGATCAGCGTCCCTCTTTGATTTGAGCATATTTTCATAAATGCAAACATTCAGAAAGAATTTCCTTCGAAAGCTCATAAATATTACCCACTTTTACTACTTCCAGTTGACCCTTGCCACTGAAATTCAAACTCTATCCCTGAAGGCTAAAATACAAAATTTATTGGTTGTTGTCCCCAATAAGCGCGTTTTAAAACCGATCACCGTTCTAAAGATTAATCCGGCACGGCCAATAAATATCGGCACCGAAATTGGAATGGAAGAATTGGAACTTATTCTGGAATCCATTTGTAGATGAGGTGTTTTCGAGCTGGTGTTTTTTACCGATGATTTATCCCGTACATTTGAGTTAGTGTCCACTTTGTAAGTGCAGTACTTTATTGCAGGCCACCGAGGTTTTTCCTTAATCCCGTTGATTGTGCATGAAAGGAGTCGGTAAAAAAGTTGTTGTTCGCAACACTCCGAAAATCGGGGTCGTAATCTTATTATAATAAGTTATAACAATTAGTGTTGGCTATGATTAAATTTTTTCCTTTTGTTTTTACTAAAAGTCCCTAATTTTATTACTTTAAATTAATCGCAATACTTTGATAGAAAAGATGCTTCAGATACTTTCCAGATAGTAGGCAATCAGACATCTTTATTTTTAATAAACTTAACATAGGTTTTCTTTACGCATTTATTGATGGACTATGCTTCATTAGATTTTTCCAATGAAATAATTTTTAATACCTATTATAAGGCATCAAATGCCTACCAAACGGCGGGAAAATAGTTTATTAATTTATGTATTTAGGCATAACCACATCAAATATATTAATCCATTTTTAGCTTAGTAATAAAATGATCTAAGCCCTAAGGCACTAACTTCTTCTGATATACTTTGCACACGAGGTATACAAATCATTCTCTGAAATAATGCAAAAGTTTAGATAGCTTAGTGAAGAGATTTTGCCCGTTGAGAAGATAATATAATTTGGTTGGTATTACCTAGATCGATCTTCACAGTGACTGTTTGACGGCCCATATGCGTCCCACTGCTGGGCATGGGCCTCCTATACAACTGAGGGGGTTTAAGTATTAGTCCACCTCGCTGGCTTAGTCCAGCTAGGCAGGCTACACACCTAATAAATATCCAAGAACTTTTTTTAATATATTTCCGTTCAGTTACATCTTGAAGTGTATTCCAGCATCCAAGTTTAATATTTCATAACAAATATGATTGTGTCAAAAATATATTTCTCACAATGCGTCAAAATGCCATTAGCTAGTTTCCGCATTGGCCCCAAATGCACTTAACTGTATGTTTTACGTGTTTTAACTAAAACGTGAGATGTATGGTCGCGGTGTGGGGGTGTTGGGGGAGTGTGGGGGTGTCGGGGGGTGTGGGGTGGTTGCGTTAAATTAGCAAATATTGTAACCGTGTGAGACAGTCGCAAATGTGGAATGTGTTAGCAGTTAAAAGCCAATCGTGAAGAGTTACGAATGAATAGAATTTTGGGTTGTTAAAGCTATCATGGGGAAGTTAAAAAAAATGAAACGTTTTGATAATAGAGTAGTTTTTCGGTCGTATGTTGACAATTAGCCCTGTACGAATGATTCATTAATAAATTTGCTAATGTTCATAAATATCAGCTCTGATAGTCGTACGTCGAACAGTTAGGCGTAGGTTCCTTTTCCAACGAAAAAAGCTTAGACTTTAGTAAACGCTGGCTTAGCACCGACGTGTTGGAAGTCTCTATGTGCTTTATTAATTTTTAGACCATATACACACACTTAAGTTTTACTGTGCTTCCATTCTTGTCAAGTGTGGTAAAACCTCACTCCTGCCTAAACTCTCTCAGTAGCAATAGACGCCCACTGCCCAGCAATACTCGTACATGGGCTGACGCCGACACTTCTGCCGCATTCCTTCCCCAACATTTCCACAAGATTCAATCTCGAGTGGCGTTCACACGCGACAAATTGCGATTTACGACGCGGCGCTGGTGGCTCGCGTCGTGCCGGCGCCGGTTGCCGTCGCTGGTTATTTATACCACCAGCCTGGAACACTACCGGGCTAAGTGCCCATTGATGTGGTTACCGCTTTAATGCTGTTAGTCTTTGATTGGTGGAAGGAGCTGAGAATGGCAATGTTGCGTATCGGCGCGTTGCTATTATTTTTCCACAGGCGCTTGTGAAGGGTCTAGTCGAGTGATCGGTAAGGTAATCTTTGCTTTGTATATTACTTCCGAGTTAAATACGTAAAAGTTTATCATGATATAGTTATTTGTATAAAAGTACACCATCACTGGTTAAAAAAAGTGCTAAGTAGCTAGTAATAGAAGCATAAGGCCTTGGATGTGTTTCCGGTTCGAATAGTCATTTTTTTTAATAAAAATTTTAATAGGGTTGTGGTTTTTTAATAGATGCTAGTTAAGGAGCAATTAATTAATACACCCAACAGTCACATCCATAGATCTAGCCTCACACTAAGATACGAATCTTGTGTCGTTGTTATCAGGAACTACGAGAGTCTTTACTGTCGTTTAGGCGTAGTTGTACCGTGGTCGTAATATGTTTTAAAGCGATTGTAGTAAATATTCCCAATTATGTGTTTTATTCACATGTATCCATCAGGATTTAAAATACGAGTAGATTATTCAGTGCTTAATAAATGGGGCTTTGAAATATAATCATTATTAAATAAATAAAATAAAGAGTAATTAGTGCGTATCGTTTGAAGACGAAGGGCGAGTGTTAATTGCGATGAACTATCGGCCGGGTGCCACTAAACAGCGCTTAGCCTAATGATCCGCCATGCCATCTGTCCTATAGTGGAGCTCGCTAATTAACCGAACAAATTGCGTTGGACGGTTGGCTCAAACATTTGCCTAGCATAAGCGACTGGACTATTCATCATATCTTTGTATGTCCATAGAAAATATGTCAGATTCGGTAATTAGATGTTCTTGTGCGTGAAGTATTCACGTCTTTCTCAGATCAGGACAATCTGTTTGACGCAGGCTGTGTTCAAAGGTTTCTTCCTAGTTTGGAGAATGTCCCATTTTCCAATTGTGTTTACGACAAATAGTGCTTACAATGATATCTGAAAATTTTTTTGAAGAAATATACCAGCTTCTTGTCATACCTAAAAGTCGCTTATAATAAGACCTCTCTTCTATTGCAATGCATAACAATTTTAAGAAAACCTACTTCAATGCCCCCTTACCTGTTAATATTTTGTTTTCAATTTAGATTACTCTTCATTTTTTTATTTAATCCATTAATCTGGATAATTCTTTACCCTGTAAAATATAGAATGTACTCCAAAATCGCTATATTCCTTTCCTCTAAGAGGTGGTGGAAGTGACATAAAGCGTTGTGCGTCGGGCGGCCGCGGTCTAACTCCGTCCATTAACTGGACGCGCGTTATTTAATGCTGTTGCTTTTGTTTCGACCAACATAATGTATATTATGTTCAGGCTAAACTATCATATAATGGCTTATAATTACATAGCTATTTTAAGTATTTCTTCCCACTTTATACAAGTTTGTATTGGTGGACTTAATGCCTAAGGTCAAGGGAAAGCGTAGCTGAATGAAACTAATATAGGGATGGTTTGTTGTGTACTTATAACTGTCTAAAAACTACGAATTGCAGCTGACAGATCATCAGAGGTCAGTAACTGACTTAACTGTAACAAGAAGAAGCTAAAACAGTTAAGGGAAAAGCCTCTAAAGTTTTGAAATGCGCTATAATGCACTATATCATTAATTTATCTTACCTTGACTGAATATCTTTTGATAATTAAGCTCATGAAAGGTCTTAAAATCGTATGACTATGCCTTTTGTTTTTTTTTATATTAAAAAATATAAATTACACTTGTTAAAATAATGCAAGAAACCCAATTAGCCGCCATATTTCACCAACTTCTCAAATAACGAATCGAAAGGGAGAATGAGAGGTGAACTCAAATATTGAATTATAATTTAAAAATAAAACAATAAACAAATGTAACTTTTTTAATCGCGGAGTAGAGTTTCATTCGTTAGGGCTGGGCACAATTTATTGTTTTCAATTCGCTCGTGTTTCGGCTTCGGTATGGAGTGCCGAAAGACGAAGGTGTTCGCCGATCGACGCGGCATCAAATAAATGTTTGGCTATTGCAGTGTGCGACCGGTAGGGGTTACCGGGTTTATCGATAATTTTTTATTTTCATTTTTCTATACAAATGTTATAAAAAGCTATAGTTTGTAGTAGGTAATCTCAGGAACTATTATGAAGTTCGATTAGAAAAAATATTTTTGCGTTTAACAGTCAATATCGATGTATGTAGATTATTGTAGACTATAGGCAAAATTTTGCTAAGATTAATAGGGGCAAAGCAGCAGTACCAAATAATAAATATTATTTGTATTAAATAGTAGTAATAAATGTATGATCAATATCCTAATGATATGATGTTATGTCAATGATTCCCGGACATTAAAAAAAATCCCGATAAAAAATAAAAAAGAAATGACGTTTTTGTAGTATGGAAAACGTCAAAATTTTTATATTTTGTCGGGATGTTTTTTAACGCCAATGGGTTTGTGACCTTAGCTGAAGCCTGCCTTAGTTTTCGATCTCTGAATACACCCTATATGCAGATATAAGTACAAAAGCTTAGTATTACAAACGCTTTCACCCATTTAATAGCCCAGATCTTATATCCCGATGTATCGATACAACGATATCGACAATCGTCTCAAGTCCGTCCCTACACCTCCCCACGTATCGTGGCTGTTAAGAGTACAAGTTTTCCAATACCGGCCCACCTGCGCGATGTTTATAGCTCGCTGTTTACCACCTCACCTCACCACACCACACCACACCACCACACCACACCACGCCGCTCTACTCCTAATTAACTTCAAACGCAATGCCGTAAAGTGCTTTCTTCACTGGTTCAATGTCGGTGAAGGAAAACTGTTAAGGAAAAGGTCTTAGGTGTGTAATCGGCCCGTATTAGGCTAGGGTGGACTAAGGCCTAAAAACTGACGGTAGAGGAGGCCTGTGCCCAGCAGTATATTAAGGCTGATGATGTAGGAAAACGTGACGGAACCTAACGGAAAGGAAATGGTCTGGTAGAGAAATTTGTTACATGTGGAGTGGTATGGTAGAATGTATTTTTGGAAAAATGTATTTTTCTTGACAATAATCAAGGAAAAACTTAAACGCTTTCACCGATCAGAAATCAAACATAGAACGTCTTTAAAACACAACATCAAAGTGGCAAATAATTAATTCACAAAATCCAAACATTTTTAACACTATTTAAATCACATTTTCTTTACTCTGTGTGATATTAAACAAACTAAATGGTATCTCCCTTACATAATCAAATGAACACTCTCATTAACTGGATGTTTTCAAACATCAGAACAAATCGTGCGTTATAATTAAATTTAACACTTGCCGACTATTCGCTTAATGTGGACCCCTTCGGTAATCGAATCAGCGACCCCCCGACGCTCAGATTTGATTCAAACTCGCTTTATATTGATTTAGTGTTTATGGAGATTAAAAATTAACTATAAATCATGTGGGAGAGGATGTTTTTACCCTAATGCTCGCTCGACTTTTAATACGGATTATTTCAAATAAGTCTTTATTCAAATGATATCGTATTAAAGTCAACAAAACAAGTCTATATTAATTCTTTAAAATAGTTTATGCTGACCTGATTTACCAAAGCAGTAGACAGACTTTAAAATTTTTGTTGTCTTACATTAATAAAAACGATAAGGCATTGGACACGCGGTACATAGTATGATTATCTAGTCATATTGTATTCGTCCATTAGAATATTCTAAGCAACGTTAATATTAAGTTTGTAACTATAACTGAAACACCAATAGGGTGTCTCCCAATCGCGTAGGATCAAAGGGACTAAGAAAATAAGAGCTGATTTAACGAAAGATTAATTGTATAAATCTTATGTGGTCAATCTCTCATATACCCAGAAACAAATAAAAATATTAGATTCCACAAAAACTCGTACGTAAAATCGAGTTTATGAAGATCCCTCTCAACCACGCTATACATTGAAAAAAAATAGTACATTAAAAGTTCAACATGTATTATTTTGTATTTGTATTTAAGCTCTTCAGCAAACATAAGCTTACAAAACAACGTCATCATTAAACATATTCAGGACGCAAATTGCTAAAAGTTTGTCGGCGCGGCGGCACGTCCGCTCTGCATGCGATGTGCGAGTCGAATGAATGATAACAAAAACACGTGACAATCTCTACACCAATGGGCGGGGTCCGCGAAACCCACCAGCCAATCAGAACCCACTTACATCGTTCCCTCCCGCTCTCGCGTATAGCGGCGTCTCTTTCTAATTCGTGGATTACCGTGCCCGATTCTTCATATCTAGACGGTTTTTTTATAGTTCCTTTTTTAAACATCGGTAACCATCGGCAAATATGGTGGACATACGGCGGGTTATAAATGTTTGCCCAATTTATAAGTAGGTGCGTGGAACGACGCTTTGTTCCGTACACTTAGCGTTATGCGAATGTAATGACAAGTTTTATTGAAACACTTTTCAGCTTTGTGTATTAAACTTTTTAAGTCTGTGTATTTACTTACTTAATATTTTTTAAAAATTACTTTTTAAAGGATAGTTGTCATGTACAGAAAAACTAAAATTTAAATAACGATGAAATTTTGTGTAAATGCGAAGGACTAGACTTAGAGTGATAACTAACCATCATCAACTTGTGAGGTCCGGTTTTCTTTTTTGGTGTAATCTCTCAAAAGCAGGTACATTAAAAATATGCTCAAAACACGTTAACAGACTGCCTTTACCCAATTTACAGACGTGACTGTATAAAGGATACTCATACTTCAAAACATCTCACAATCTATCGACTCAGTACTACGTTATCTCGACACCACATCCAAATTTTGGCACAAAATACCTTATTAATTCCTTTAAACCTCAATCACTAATTGACTTTAAGTTTCTGCTTCATTATCTAAATCTATATTAATTATGAAGTGCGAAATTTAAGCTAAAAATCTATGAATATTCATATTGTCCGTTCAAGGATTGATAGATCTGACAGGTGCATAGTTATTTAATGAGATACGTTGAATATATTATTTAAATTAATTAGTATATGTCCTTGCTTGGTAAGAGACTGGTTATAGGGCCGGATTTGGAGATGTGACATTAAACCAAAAAAAATATTCTTTGGTGATTAATGTTCTGTCGTGATTCGTGAATGACCAAGTAGTTGAACTCGGGACCTCTCGAAAGGCCTTCCTTTAAAGCAGCAAACAATAAATGGAGCTTGGAGCCAGGGGTTTACTCCTTCTCTCCTGACTTCGTGGCCTGGAAGTGTGCAAGAAAAACGACATTAGGCTCCTCTATAAGTTCCTCAGAAACTGACTAAGAAATAGACCTTAGCTTACCCCTTCAGAGAATACAGGCGTGGGGTTATGTATATGTGATGATGTTGACAAACATCTGTCTCGGTGCGCGTTTCTTGTTTTAAAGCTAGTATGTAGCCAATTGCGTCACGGGGCTGTCAATATAAATAAATACACCCAACAGTCACACACATAGTCCTGACCCCACACTAAGATACCTAGATAGTCTTGTGTCGTGGGTATCAGAAACTACGAGAGACTTTTCGGTCTCACAAACACCCAGACTCGAAACATATATTTGTGGATCACTCAAACATTTGTCTCGGTTCGGGGATCGAACCCGCGGCCGCTCGTTTCGCAAGCTGATGTCTAGCCAACTGCGCCACGGGGCTGTCGAAATATCTTTTCTTAATACGTCCCTACAATAATTAATATATTTGTTTCTAGCATTGGTATAACAAGCTGATTCGAATTATCGAAGCTTTTATTTAATGAGAGCAATTGATTGGGTTATTTTAATATTTTTTGTATGGAACTGTATAATGTCTGTCATTAGCGATAGATAATTTGAAACGATAATATGCTAAATACATTAAATTATGTTATGAAATAATGAATGTGTAATGAAATATCGTGAATGGCGCAGTTGATTACCCACTGGTCCACAGAACGAAGCATCAGCGGTTCGATTCTCGAAATGTGTTTTTTCTAGTAATTTATGCATTTGTGAAACGTTATGTTCTTAGCATAAGATATAAGGATTTTCTATTACACTTTTAAATAATTTGACGTAAAAATTTGTGAGCATAATAAGCCTACCTGCGTGTAAGTTAAACATTCATGAATAAGCCAGTTTTGACTTTAGTATGACTGGGCAGACTCATCCGGCAATAAAAGTAAAAAAAAGATAAAAAATTTTGTTTATATTGGTATATTGATTCCTTTAAAGCTCGCGCAATCACCTTGCACAAAAATCAAACCCGCACTATTCTCACGAATGTTTAACACACCAATAAAATACTGAGAATAACTGACTATCATCAATCCTAACGGCTTTACTGACCAATTTGTGCTTAATATTTACAGCCAATCAATAAATAGCTTGCTAATAAAATGGTTAACTTCCATTTCTATCGAGCTCTTATTCCTACGTTATTAAAGTTTAGAATCGCGTGATTTGTTCACAAAAGCAAACGTCAAATGCAGTGTATAATAATCCGATAATAAAATCTGTACAATGCAAAGGTGTTCGTCTAATTGACGCGGGGATGAATGGCCGCCCGCTGTTGGGGAATCGCCGGGCGTGGTGCCAGCGACAGCGGGCGGTGGAGCGGAGCGGGTAGCGGGGCGGACGAGTGACTCGTTTCTGCACTTGAGGTTACAATTGTCAGAAGGATGTCGCTTGTATTTTTAGCTATTGGAAAAATAGTATACGGTCATCAAGATATATTTTTATGATTAACGGTAATTTCAAGCTAACTTAGCAAATTATATGTTACGTAAAGTACAGAAAAATCTAATGCGGTTTATTTTTACACAATAGATACATTTGAATATGGTTATTATCACATGGTTATTCGAACTCCGCCATTCTTCTATAAATTATTATTTTCCTAATGACCTAAATTCCCGTTGCGTATGAAACGCAACAATATAATGTTTAAATTCAAATAAAGAGTAGGTGACTGAAAATTAAATGAAAAAATTATGATAGATATCACCTTAAAAAATCAGCAAATTTAAAATTGTTATAACAATTGCTTAAAATTTCTGAATGTGTTTTGTACCAGAAAATCGAAAGTATTTGTTTGACGGACTAATATAATATATTTTTACTAGTGTTTAGTGGTCACTGCAGTTTGTTAGTTAGTTCTCCATTATAAATTTTTGTTTTGCATGATTATGATGACAGTAGGTAAAATGAGAGATTTATTTGGTAGTTTTGATAAATATTTATCAAAGAAGATTATTTACTCTGAGACAAAGGCCTAAACCCTCTCAATGCTCAGTGAGGAGCCCCGTGCCCATGAGGCGCATTTGGGCTGATGATGACGGTTGTAATATTCAGAGATCTAATATAAAATTTTATTTTATACTTTGATCGTGTATACAAAAATTTTACTGCACTGCCCAATAGATATTCTCACTATACCCTACCAAATTATTATTTAAAACAAAAAAAAAACCTTTCATAAGCGCTCAAACCCGCTGACATTAGTACCATACCGACAGCTCACCGTTCAGTGGATGTGCGCGGCGTATTATGTTACACATCCGGTCAGAGCAACAAAGAGCTTGGAACCGATCTCTACACCCCCCCCCCTCCTGTCACTCCCCACCACCCCGCCTTCACCCCTCAGTTGTACACATTTATAGGATTTGTTCATTGAAAGAGTTTTCATATTTCAACAAATGTTTGATCGTTGATGGAATTAATTTGAGATAAACATCTACGTCGCGTCGGTTACGATATGATTTTTTTGTGACTTTGTTACGTGTGATTTTAATAGTAATACTAAGTGAGATTGTTAATTGCCTTGCTGTTTGGCTTAGGGGAGGTCTAAGCTTCGATACTTGGATTGAGAAAAGAAAATCTTTTAGGAAATGTTAGTAGCAATACGGCTTCTCGATATCATACATGGTTAACTGCATTACTCTAGTTTTCTTGTATATGAAACTTTAAAGTTTCATTTGACAGTTAATAGTGATTGATTTACTGTATTTAAGAAGCAGCTTGCACAAAAGTGTAATGAGAAATCTTAGCTTGGGGATATGTTATTGAAAAAAGCTTATAAAGTCATATTTATGTCTTTTCAATAAGATTTTGAAAAATATAAAATGGATATTTATTATATTTATATGTAGACTGGCAGAAAATGCCTACGGCATTAAGTCCGCCTTTATACATACTTGTATATAAAGATTAAATAAATAAATAAATATTTTTTAAATTGTAAGTTATCAAGATGTTTTTTTAAGATTTTTTTTTGCTAGTAGTCTTGCAACCACCAACAATTACACTTTCCCATCTCTGTTTCATATGTATTATTATCGTCAGTTTCACATAATGTAACTATAATGAGGCGCTAATTTACAATATTTATGAAGATATCATTTATAGTTGTATTTCTTAAATTCTAAACCTATAATCATGAAAAATCCTTGCATTTTTGTAGCGGCTTCCGTGAGATCTACGAGTTATGAGATTTTGTTTCTTTCATGTGTATTATATTCAAACACAACAATATCTTTGAAGTAATGATCAAAGAAAATTTTAAGAATTTCACAACCGTTTTTTGCCTTAAGTAAAAGTATGCGCCTTATGTAGTTTACCAGATACGTTCCGGATAATAAGGTTTCGGAGATTTTATGAAAAACTGCTTACAACATTTCTGGTAAAACTTCGCGAGAATAGAACCGAGACACCATGGCCGCTTTTAGTTGTGGCAAAAGACTAACGATCCAGATATCGTTTAGCCTCGTCCGAACGGTCACACAAATGGACAAAAATAAAAATAATTCTTTGTCACAACAAAATAACAATTTTAATAGATAAAGATCGCTTCTCCCCAATCATAACTGGATGTCGAAAAACACATTTATTTGTAAATGAAATGTTTTTTTATACAAATTGAAAAGCGCTTCGTTGTCTGTGGCCACATTTGCCGGGGTACAGTTTAATTCAAAGTTAATTCGCCAGTATTAGGGGTACAAATGGGGTATTAAAATGTGGTCTCGGTTTTTCTATGTGTTTATTGTATTTATATTTTGTGTATTGAAAAATAATGCGGGGATTTGGGGTGGCCAGATATGTCGCCGGTTGGTAAGGATTGAATATTTATGAAGATTCTGTTTTGTTCCATTAGGGTGCTACTATGGCTTTGGTACCCCTCCTAGATTAGGCTTATATTTTTCTAGAAAATTTATAATTACTTGGTTAATTCGGTGTAACGGTCTTCGGAAAAAAATATTTTTAGAGAACAGCTAAGTACAACGCAGCTCCTGATTGTAAGTGCAGTAAATTCGAATAATAGTGTCGGCTTATCTCTTTCCATACAAAAAGTTATATGTTGGTTTAATAGTAGAGGCGATCAAGAGTGAATGTAACAAAACTCAGTTATTTTGGGTTCGATTACATCTATAAAATGAGAAAATCAAAAGTTTTCTATAGAAATTCTCTATAGTCTATTACACACACATACATACCTCACGCCTATATTCCCCGAAGGGGTAGGCAGAGATGCATTTCTGCACCCACATTTCGCCAGGTATGTATCAGTCCCACGTAATAGGGGGCAAGCCTATTGCCGTTTTTCGAGCACATTTCCTGACTCCGTGCTGCTGCTGAGAATTTCCTAATGGAAAAACCCAATAACACTTTGCCCGACCCGGGAATCGAACCCAGGACCTCTAGATCGCACGGCACATACTTGTACCGCGAGACCACGAGGCAGTCTATTGTATATTCTATAGTCTATTATAATAGACATAGCAATCAATCTAGTATCTAGTACGCATACCGGTATACAAATACCGGTGTATGTTAAGTGCAACGTAACAGGTTTTTTTTTGAGATACATACCTATGTTACACACGGATACATTTTTCACTTTATATTTCTCTTGCAAAATCTAACAACACATTTCCCGAGTCGTGAATCAAACCCAATTACTCTAAATCGCAAGGCACAAATTTTTCCACGGGACCAACGAGATAGATCCATTTAAACGTGCTCTAAAAAAAGCAAAATTAATCTGCACAATTGCATTACAGCGAGGGTAGCTCCCCTTCCATGCACAGCCGATGCCTCGAAATATCAATATTAATAACTGTTTACATTACTTATTCAATTTGAATGACATGCGTTTATCTTAAAGTTAATTTACGTATATTAAGTGGATTATAGCTCTCGATTAAAGGGATTAACATTAATTAGGTTTCAAG